>JAUCBJ010004898.1:0-30060 GCA_032718475.1 Nemertoderma westbladi | reverse complement strand
AATAAAAGGTTACAAAGTTGCTTTCACACTTACATCGATTTATTAAAAATTGAAATCCTGAAATCGGTGAAAATCCCGTTCTAATCCCCGAAATATCTGACACCGTTCAAACTAAACACGTGTATTGTGTATATTATATAATAGAAAATGCAATGTTAGAAAGTGTGTAAATAAGAATCACGTAAATTGTTCCGGTAGAGGCTGAAGGATTGAGGTGGCAATTATAATATACTATAATAATATACTACTATACTATATATATAATGCTACAGGCGTCAACCTGCCAATCACCACATCCTCTGAGGATGAGTCACAGCGGTTCTACCATGCACAACTACCCTTTAGTGGTTAGTAGTAGACCTACAGTAGTTGGTGTGGGGGGGGGGGGTGTTTAATGGTTAGTAGTAGACTACTACTAATCACTAGTAGTAGTGATAGAGGGGTGGGGGGGTCGAGGGGTTTG
The DNA here is from genome assembly GCA_032718475.1 of Nemertoderma westbladi. Classification (NCBI taxonomy): domain Eukaryota; kingdom Metazoa; phylum Xenacoelomorpha; order Nemertodermatida; family Nemertodermatidae; genus Nemertoderma; species Nemertoderma westbladi. Next base: position 29,597 of record JAUCBJ010004898.1, on the reverse strand, counting down.
TTGTTTGACGCGGTTAGTACTGTAGTAGTAGACGTAGTGCGATAGAGGATGGGGAGGGGGGTATTAAATGGTTAGTAGTATAAGGGAGGGGGGGGGGGGGGGGGGGGGGGTTGTTTAAATTGTTAGTAGTATTAAATGTGTAACCTCTATCTCTTATATTGCTCTCGTCATTATTGTTTCATTTTGTATAAGTCAGTGGGATAGTTGGTCTGCTGCCTGTAGGGGTTGACAGTATTTGATATTGATGACTCATATTCTGAAGGACTAATAATGCTGCCCGCCGTGTGGGGAATGGAGGGGAGGAAAATTCTAAGGTCGGTTATGAGTGTTTCATTAATGGTGTAGGAATGGGAGCATTGTGTGGTGGTTGGAAGGTCTGTAATTCGAGAGTCACTGGTGTTTGTTTATAGTCCATTAGCTGGAGTCATAAATCAACAGTTGACATGTTTATTCGTTTTAAAAAAAAAAAAAAAAAAAAAAAAATTTCCCATAGATGTTGTTGGTTTGTTCTTTTCAGGTTGATGCTTGGTGAATACTCAATATAACAGGGGTATAATTTTATCTCCATCAATAAAATCGCGCTTTATAAATGAGATGATAGCAAATGGTCTTTGGGTTGTTGATATCATTATAAATGTAATGAAATGGCAGTGGTGGTGTGACATTGATTTTTGATGTGGTATAGTGAGATGCAATGGTAATCTGTTAATTGGGAAGAAGTGCTTAGATGGATTGTTTTGTTGGGTATTTAGTAGAGATATTGTCCGTTATCATTATAGGTATAGAACCTTTATTAAATAGTAATAGTATTTATTACTAACTAATCCAATTTTATTCTGTTTTTCTGAAGTTGGGACGGTAGTTTGAGCGTTTTAGAGAAGAAAGTGGAAGATTTAGTGGAAATTTGTTAGTTGGGTAGTGCGCTATGCTGTATCTTACCCATAGGAGCCCAGCCCAACACCTACAGGGGGTATTTAAGGAATACCCTACCCTGGGTTAGATGTCTCTAGTGTTGCCACTAAAAGTTGCGGAACCCTATACCGCATGGAACTTAAAATCCCTGAAAGTAAAATTTGGTAAAATGGGATGAAAGGGCCTGAAAATATGTAAATTAATGCATTTGAAATATTTCTGAAAAATATACATGAAAAGGAAGTAAATATCAGCCATATTAATTGCCAATTTGTTCGTTAGTTTATATCATGCTAGATGAATTACAATCCCAGTATTCGTCAGATTTGTACAGTACCATTAACCTTAATTTTTAACATGCATGAGTATGTAAGAGTATGTATTGACACTCGGCGAAATGATAGGTGAGCATTGCAATTAATTTAGTAAAAGTTTTGTACAATATGTACAGTATTCCATGAAATGAGATTATGACCGATATTCTAAGTAAATCATGCATTCGTCTTGCAAGCTTACCGCTTTAGTTGTGTGATTCAACTTATCCTGTTTTTTTGTATTGGGTACAATCTTTCAGATAGTAGGTGTGGGTGGGTGTCGGCTGTCGGTAGGGTAGCGGGTTGGTGTGTGTTGATTTTATGTTCATTTTCGTCGGAGAGCGGAAACGGGAGAGGTGATGAGTTGGGGCAGTTCCGCGGCAATAATAATACTGCCTCTCAATAAAGAGACCCCCTTTACTGCTATCAGGGACGCGTTGTTCGACAGAGCCCCGTCAGCAAAAACAGTCAGTACCGCTAGTCGGTGGGGTTCACTTGTTGACGAGAGGCTATTTACAGGCGCATCGGTCAACCATTACTGACCCTACTATACTATATATAGTAAATAATCTTCATCACTATTTCAAACATAAATTAATTAATTAACTTAACTTAATTAACAGAACACAACGTCACATGATGAGCGTTCTCTCAAACAAACAGTCTAAAACCCTCTTTACCCTTTATGGTAAAGTATCAGGAATTCGTGAGGTTTTAGAAACTAATTCAGATTTTACTGTTAACGATTGTGATCAATATCCGGTATATTCAGGTGAAAAGTTCAATGAATTTACATCTGTTTCTCATGATGATGTTTTATTGAATGATTCGAAACTTAACTTCAATGACCCTTTGCCATCATCAATGTTGAAATGCTGCATGGGAGTTTTGTTACCAATCTTTGTGTTAATAATTAATTTGTCTTTCACAATGGCAACAGTACCTACACTATTCAAAAACGCCATTCTTAATCCACTACTCAAAGAAAGGTTGCTGAATGTAGAGATTCTTAATAAGAGTAGAAAAAGTAGCGGCAAATCAGCTAATACACCGCATGAACTTGAATTCTCTTTGCGAACCGCGTCAGAGTGCATATAGAAAATATTACAGCGCCGAAACAGCAATGTTACGTGTATCAAATGATGCCTTGCGAAGCATCGATGATGGATCGGCAGTCTTATTAATAACATTAGATTTAAGTGCCGCATTTGATACTGTTGACCATCATAAGTTATTGTCGATTTTAGAAAACGAAATAGGAGTTACTGGTCCAGCGTTACAGTGGTTCGAATCTTATCTAACCGATCGATCACAGCAAGTACGAATAGGAAATTCATTTTCTGAACAAAAAAGATTATGATTCGGAGTTCCGCAAGGATCAGTGTTGGGACCACTGCTCTTTACCATTTACACAAGATCTTTGTCGACCGTAATTAAGAGGCACAACCTATCATATCACCTATACGCAGACGATACTCAGATTTACATCGCGTTTAAGCCATCTAACTTTGATGAAACAGTTCGAGTCTCAGAATGTTGACTTAAGGATATACAGTTCTGGATGAATAAGAACCTATTAAAAATAAACACTGATAAAACTAAGATACTAATTCTTCAATCTCAGTTTGGCCGTCTTATTGAGAGTCCAGGTATGCAAGTCTGTGACGATCTCCTCGAATTCTGTCCATTTGCTAGAGACATCGGTTTTTTAATTGACTAGCATCTTACTCTCAAGAAACAAATCAGTAAAGTTGTGCAGACTTATTTTTATCACTTGAGAAATATTTCTAAGGTTAAACGGTTTTTTCCCAGACGTGATCTTGAAATCTTAGTTCATGCGTTTATTTCCAACAAGTTAGATTACACCAATGCACTATATTATGGTCTACCACAACGGAGTATTAGGAAACTACAGTACGTACAAAACAGTTGTGCTCGATTACTCTGCAATGTTCCTGTGTTGAAAAATCTATACTGGTTGCCAGTTCCTTACAGAATCAACTTTAAGATTGCTGTACTGGTATTTAAATGTCTTAATGGAATGGCGCCTACATATCTTAGTGAATTAATATCTCTGTACTGTCCAACCCGTGAATGACGTTCTAGTACTACAATGTTATTGTCTACACAACGTTACAATCTTGAAAATTACGGTAGACGTGCATTCTCAGTAGCCGCCCCTTTGGTATGGAATTCGTTACCGAATGACTTCCAGTTTATTGTCATTCAGACATTTGTTAAAATCTCATTATTTTATTGAAGCTTTTAGTTAATATTTTATTGCCTCTGATTTTATTTATTTCATTTCATTTCGTTTTATTTCTATTTTTATTGGTTTTGTATTTTGGTAAATTATTTTTAAAATTAATCTTTAAGAAAAAATTAAAAGTGCCGTTTGAATTGTTTTATTTATGTATCATACAGTATATGTACATAATATATTTTTATTTACTTAATATTGATATTGTTTTTCTCGTATTATTGATTTTTAACCATGGAATAATTGTTGTTTTATTTATATGTACTGTATTTTATGTTCTCATGTATGTTTTTAATACCCATAGGATGGAATATATACCCATAGGATGGAATATATACCCATAGGATGGAATATATACTAAAATCTCAATTTCGTAACAATTTTTATTTTATTATGAACTGTAAATTTTTACTGCAAATCTAGTGCAATCTATTAAATATTTTATTATATTATAGTCAGTTTTTATGCAATTCATGTTACATTAGTCTGTATGTATGGTGTATTCTACGTATATTGATGTTCATATTTTCTTTGTACCAAAGCGCCTAGAACATCGCGTATAAGCGCATTATAAATATATATTATTATTACATTTACTTGGCAGCCCTTTACTATGGTACAACATTATGTTGTAGTAGATACCTGCCAAAGTATCATCTCTAAATGATTACAAAAAGTACTAAATTATTACTTTCCGACATTTTCCCCCTAATGGTAGACTGGATGCTACAGACTGGTCAGCGTAGATAAGCAGGAAACGACCAACATTTTTTAATAAAAAGACCAACACTAGAAGCAGCATGTTCTAATGAGCTGAGGAGCCGTTGGGCTCCCTCTAGTGATTCTGAGAGTACTCCTAAGTCATCAGCAAAGTCTAGATCAGTTAGGTACTTGGCAGGATTTCCTCGACTTCTGGAGCCAGTAGGTAGAGTTATCATCACCCCATCATCATTATGATGATCTAAGGACATGCGTAGAACATAGTCAACCACAATAATGAACAAGAATGGTGCAAGTGTGTCTCCTTGGAGGACGCCCCATAACACTACAAATGGTTCTGTGTCACCGTCAACAGTAGACACAAATGTTGTCGAACCATCATCGTATACTGATCTGATTGCTGCAATCATTTCATCTTTCAACTGCCTGTTCAGGGACCTAGATGCAGCCTTAACTGCATTCTTGGCCGCTGTAGTCTGTTTGAGTCGGGACTCTTTCTGCGCCTTGTAGAGGTCATTTCGGCACTTCTGAAATTTGTTGTCAGTCCAGGGGGCCCGTTTCCTGTTTCGAGGGTATACAGGAACTGTTTCTGCAGCGGCTAACTTAACTGCCTCTGTGAAGGCAGTATAGCCCTCACAGTGATCTGCTGCCTCAGAGGCAAGAACCTCATAATACCTGTTGCTCAGCTGTAGTGTGAAGCTGGATCCCACACTTGGCTGTTGCAACAGAGAGGACCAGTCATGCCGCGGCAAGGCAGATTTCGTTGTTCTACTAGCACGCAGACTAAGTCTTACCTTGGCCACAAAAAGGCGGTGATCACTGGAGAAGGGTCGTAGTGTAAATGCATTACAGTCTTGTATAGAGCTCCTGTATTTCCTACGAAACAGGATATGGTCTATCTGGGACTTGTGACCACTGGGTCCACTATGGCCAGCTAGCTGGGCAGATGTAGCAAAGCAGGCTGGAGTGTAAAGAGATTCTTAGTAAATCCAATGGTTGTGGGTCTGGGCCGTGGGGTGTGGGGCGAGACACGAATGGCGAGCCATCAGCGAAGGATAGTTATAAAACCCGAAAATAACGAAGAAGACGAATTTATCAGCGAAAATATCAAAATTATCAAACAATCTACAAAATCTCGCTTTCCAATAAGATGAGTATAATTATAAGTCACACTTTACATTTTTTAATTAATAAAATCCGATAATTTCGCCCCATTTTCGACCTTAAAAGTAATTTAATACCAAATATACTGTCTACTGGTTGGTTGTTGGGTGTTGACCAATAATGGCAGCTTGGATGAATGACTCACCATCAACAGATCAGTATAGGGGCCTACTGGTGTATTACTGTACAGTACAAGCATATGGTACGGTACAGCCTGAAGCGGCAAAGTTGAAAGAAGCGGTCCGGTACCCTAACCCAATTATTATTATTATTATTCTATTCGTACATTATAACGTGGGCAAACACATATAAGTACAGCAATACCAAGTAAATAGCACAGGTACAGTAGAGCGTACATACAAAGTGATAATAGTGCATAATATATAAATTTAGCTACATTTAAATTTCACGTGAACGAAAGATAGGCACAATAATTACAGCAAGACTTAATATAAACCGCACAGAACGTAACAAAACAGAAAAAGAAAAAAGAGAAAAAAGAAAGTATAACAAATAAGCTATAGTCCTTTAAGTGGAAGAAATATATATAGAAAATATAACAAATAAGCTATAGTCCTTTAAGTGGAAGAAATATAATTCAAAATATCTCTAAGCTCATCATGCGTAAAACCAGGTATATTAGTTACACCTACAATTGAGTTTACGATTTCTCTGCAGCTATTAACTCTCCACTCCTCACCCGGCGGAGTGCGTACATATGATAGTTTATTGTCTACAGTACGGGTGGACAACAAAGATAAATCCGACACCCCGCACTCATTACCAATCTGACGTAAATTACTTCCGCTAGTACTCCTACTGTACAATCAAATAGCATTAAGTTAGCTAGGAATCTAATACACATCCTATCAGCATTAAAAATAGACCTACAATAACCAACAAAATTTTTGCATAAAATAACCCATGGATGTATAAATCCTACAATTTCTTGTACAATATACCTATGAGCATTATAAGGCAACTGCCATATAATCCTAACGTTAATGTTCCAGCTGGTTAAGATTCTAGAACATTCATCGGACCATAAATTCCATGCATTGCTACCTACCATAAAAACACATAGTGTATAACTTTTGTAGATATGTTAGATTACCAGGGTGCGAGAAGCCAAACTCTTGCCTAATGTTATTGAGTTTCCCAATAAACTGGCCGCGTTTACGTAAAATGTCCTTGGCTAAAGTGCATTTAAAGTCAAGTGTAATACCTAGGTGAACAGCTTCTCTTGCCCACGGGAGAAGAATTGTACCTACTCTAATCCTAGCACCGGGTGGACTCCACTTAAAATTAAATGGTATACACTTACATTTGCATTTATCCTGATCAACATTTGTACTTAATCGCAAGTTATATTTAGCACAAAAAATTTGACATAAATCGACCATATATTGCAATCCAACCACAGATGGGCACAATAACAGTACATCATCGGCGTATGCCAAAACACCAAAATAATAATTCCCTATAAAACAACCTACTTTGGAGTCACGTAGAGATTCAATTAGAATATTTAACACCAGAGCAAACAATGTCGGCGAGCAAACAGAACCCTGTCTGACCCCATTAGAAATTAAAAAATTAAAATTGCTGCAATTCAACCATTTTACTGCACAAACTTGGTTTCTGTATATAAAAATGAGGCACCTTAAATATAAAACTGAAAAACCCTTTTTTAATAGTTCAAGGAACAGCTTTAGCCATTCAACAAGGTCGAACGCTTTTGTAAAGTCTAACAAACAACCAAATACGGGCGATGAGTGTCTCATATAGTAATTGATTACTTCCGAAGCCGACCAGCTGCACATTACAGTACTAGAATTTGGACGGAACCCAAATTGTAAGTCATCAAAACATAACTTATCGCCTTCACTTAATAATAATACCCATTCAAAAATTTTCAGAATCAAAGAAGATATTGCAATTGCACGGTAATTCTTATCATCAGATATATCGCCTAATTTATTTTTAATGATCGGAATAATAGAAACCAATAAAAGACACTTTGACACCAATCCATGTGAAAGAAAAGAGTTAAATAATATAGATAAATGATGTTCTAGAATATGGCCACCATTAATTAAAGACCCTGAGTCAAGACTATAACTGACATCTGATTTGGCGTTTTTTAAACGCAACAATGCCTCATGTATTATACGAGGCGACAATACCTCTCGATAACCTGCACAATTTGTACCCGATACATTATTGTTACCAATTAGGTTTCTAATTCTACAATTTATATCATTTTCGATATCATCAACACTTGTGTCACCGCTATAATTCTGATTATACAATTCCTTGTAAATTTTGGCGAAGTTATTCGCAATGTCACTTGGGTTGTTAACACCGTTTATTGATTCGCCAAGTACCTGTTGGTTACCGCGAAATTTTTTGATTTCATCAAAAAGGTTATCATTTCCGTTTAAGCACGCCTGTAAAATTCTATCGCGTTTGATGATATCTTGAGATTTCTTCAACCTACGAACTGCAAAATGATATTGTGCACGAGAAGTGCGACGCATATGAAATAAATAACTACCTGCACCAGTAGGTTTACCTGCAGCGCTCCACATATCGTGCCAAAACATCGAATTCGATTTAAAATCTTTTACTTGTTCATTCCAACCAGGTATTATACCTTTATTACCTTGACGTTGAATTGTACCTTTCGTATTTGGCAGGCTAGACGCCGCATTATCAATTGCTTCTAAAATTTCCAAAACGTATTTTTCAATCATTAAACGATGTTCAGGCTTAGTACATAATAAATCATTACACATATAGCACTGATTTTCCAATAAAATATCATTTAGGGATCTTTCCAACTCGGAATGAAAAATATTTTTTTGCTCGGTACTAGCTTTGCCATAGCAATGCTTAATGGGTGGTTGAACTGCGGTCCCAACTACATTAATACTATCAATGTTAAACTTCAAATAAATGGGACTGTGGTTGGAAAGATTTTCCCCTGAATGTATGACATCGGCCTCTATACAAGCACTTACAATAGAATGAATGACTGGCTATAAAGTGATCGATAGTGGAGCGTTGAATTATATTATCAGACAAAAATTCGTAAGTATAGTCAATCGGAAATATATTCCATAAACAATGTAATAACATATCATCTAGAAATTCCTTCATATTACGCACATGTAATGAGTTTCGAAAAAAGTCTGCATTTAAATCACCAACCAATAGAATATTACTGCACTGGGACATCTGTATAATGTCTTTAATATCATTCAACAAAGTTAAATATTCGTCTGAGAGTGTGGCACTGTGCTGATTGTCTACCGGAAAATACGAATTTATTAATAACAGTTTCCTACCTGGCAAATTTAAAGAAATCGCCTGCAACCTTCTATTATTAGTTTTTATTACAGATACATATTTAGTAATTGATTTCTTCCATAATATGCAAAGTCCACCGCTAGGTCTCCCGCGGGTGACTTCATCATTAATGTAAGTCGCTGGTACAACACTATTATCGCAGTTCGGAAATATTTTTTTAAATTTATAACAATTACCAGATAATAGAAAATGCTCCTGTAGGCACACAACATTAGAGCCCAATAATAGGGTATTTATAAAATCAACCTTAGCCAATCCCAAACCGGTTGGGTTATACGAGGCTACACAAAAAAGTTCAGTACTGTTAGGTAAGTTACTTTGTGACGCCATTGTTATTTATTATTGTCCGTATATTAACCTGATGTACTTATTGCATAGATTGTCCCATAGTGGAGTTGTTTCGAACCTGCCCGGAACCACCCCGACCGAAACTTCCAGTCTGCCTGGGTCGGTAGTCCCACTCGCGTACATAAACTCCGGTAGGCCATGTGGACGCACTGAAAGCAACGTCCAACTGGTTGGTATTGACCGAAACCCGGAAGCTCGCTGCTCTCGAATCTTGAACCGATACTTTTTTAACACCTGAGATCGGAACTTTAACATTCTGTTTGGATAGACACTTGACAATATCGGCTTCTGTTGTCATTGGATGACACCGAAACACGAACATCTCCGTTGGGGCCGCACACAACCCACCCTCAGTTTCTCCCTCAGTCTTTTCGTTTGAACCGACAACCATACGGCCACGATTTCGATTATTACGCTGACGGCGCGACCTGGGTTCCTCCCAACGACCACCACCATCGTTATCCAACTCCTCCACCTCCTGTATATTCTCAGAATCAGAATTTCGTCGCGGACGTTTCACACTGCCTCGGAACACCACTGCGGGTGAGGGAGAGCCAGACGGTGTCCCCCTCAACGGTGAGTAGTAGTTATTACTCTTCTGACCCAGATACCGATTACCGTATCTCCCCGACTGTCCGTAGTTTACCGGCGGGTTATACCCTATACCAGGAGCAGGCTGAACAATAGATGGCTGCTGTGGCGGCCTATAGCTGACACCAGGTGGTTGCGGCACCACAGACTGGCGCTGTCGTGATATAACAGCATTTCTGAACGAACGCTCCACTGATGGCGGTGGCTGTAACAGTGGTAAGATATCGGTCCCGGAGGCAGTGCCGGTACCGGTACCGGCACCAGCCTGTTCAGTACCGCTACCATTACTGTTGTTACTAGCGTTATGAATTGACTCACGCACCTTCACCAACTCGGCTACGAACGACACCTCCATCTTCCTTAATTGATCTTTAAAACTAGATTCTAATTTTGAGATTCTACCATCCAGAACTCCGAAACCTGCTGTCTGCTCCGCATGAGCAACAGAATCGTCCTCCCCGGAATAGGACCCACCTAAGGGGAAGCGCGGCAGGGACAAAGCCTCCAACGCCGAAACCGCTATTACCGGTAACGTACCCGCACGATCAAGCTCTCGTATCTTGTCCCACATGTCCTTCATGTTCGCCTCACCAGCGCTACGTTCCGAGGTGTCACGCCTGTTAGTCATACCGATATATGTCTTTTCAGAACCCGAAAATAGCATAACTTTGGCTTGCCAAATATCATCAGACGTGAAACGCTGCAAACACGCCAACTTGCCTACATCGAATGTAGTAGATGAATAACATTGTAGGAGAAACGCTAAACATGAATTGACGATAGGTGGTCTAGGAGTAGACTCCCCATTACCTTTACCATCTTCATCTGCCCAGTCTGGGCTTAAACCCTAGACACATTGGTGTATTCGAATCACCAAGCTCACCCGCTACATTATCAACAGTCACTGTCGGTACCAGCGGCACCGTAACAATATCAGAGTTTGGAGTACCGGTATCCTTCTGTCTGACCAACCTGATTTCCTGCTAGCTGACTACTGTCAGGTGATAACGGCATACTGCAGTACTGTAATGTAATATTAGGCTGTTCACTGTATTCGTGTACTGATGCAACTGACTGCAACGATGTAATTCCCATATGAAATGTTGTTTGCATTACGGCATACAGTACCTTTAGCGCTACCTGGCCTAGGTGTGCACTGTAGGCCTACAGTGACTGTCAGGCAAGTGACGCGGCGCGGCGGATGTGAACAGGTGAACGTAACTACAGAATTGCAGTCCAACAGTCGCTATAACTGCAGTAGGCCTACACTCTGACTGTACTGTCCTAATTTGAGCGCCATCTTGTGGTGTTTTGCAATCATTGGATCACCCCTAACAACCAATCAGCAGAGCCAGTATTTGGTATTAAATTACTTTTAGTGTCGAAAATGGGGCGAAATTATCGGATTTTATTAATTAAAAAATGTAAAGTGTGCCTTCTAATAATACCGATCTCACTGGAAAGTTAGATTTTATTTAAAGTTTTATAATTTCGATATTTTCGTAAATAATTTCGTCCTTTTCGTTTTTTTCGGGTTTTATAACTAACCATCAGCGAACTGATATAATTATACTATGGCCGTTTTTCAAAAGTCTGTGTGTGTGTGTGGGGGGGGGGGGGGGTGGTGTGTACGTGTGTGTGTCGGAAGCCATAAATGTCGGAAGCCATAATCTAAATTAATTTCTTCAGCTAAATTGTATGGTTGAGTCATTTTGAACGGTTTCTCCATGGAAATTAATTATTTAGCACCATACGATTAAAGTTATTTTGCACAGAAATTAGATATCTGGAATCCATGTACCCCATTCCATTATAGTTTTATATTTTTTAAGTGATTTGCGTTAATAAAGGTATTTTTCATTGATTTAAACATAATTAACATTGTAAATTCATACGCTGATTCCATTCTACCCATTGAGCCTAAGGCATGGCAAGGGCAGTCGTGCCCAATAATTTATTCTTCAAGTTGTACATTACTAACAAGGCAAGCTAAAGTCATTGACCATGACCAAGCCAGTCCCTAGTAGGCTAGCCCACAAGGACATAACTGTAGTAGTCTTGTAGAAGGAATAGTGCTCCTTCAATACATCTCAACAGACATCAATTAATTTGCCTGTGCCTACCATAACATAACATATATCCTTGATTTCCAATCACCTCTCAATTATTATTAGTAATTAAACGTTTCAATTCGGTTTGTCTTTCCGTTATCTGGTTATTCAGTTATTGAATTTGTAAAAGCTTCTGTGGGATATAACTGGCCCTTTTGCTTTGCAATCCAGTTCCCCCCCAGGCGCTGGAATACTCTAAAAAGCTCTCTAACTCGAATGATGCAAAGCGACCGGCTGATTGGCTGATTTGTTATACGAGGGGCTCTTTACTATGTTCTATCGGCCAACCAGAGCTATAGCAGCAGAGTATGCAACCAGGGCAACCGAGCGGAGTGACTCATTTTGTGTGTTGGCCAAGGGCTGCAAAAATCCTGATAGTTCGGCATTTAGATATTCGTGGAACCTGTGGAATCTGGTGTTCTGCCAATGAGAGCTATTCCTCTCTGTGTAAAAAGATACCTGCAACGGTGTTAGAGTCCGAGAGTGTTTTTGTTACTGTTGTGTTGTTTCTATCTAGGCCAGGAACACCGGCTCTAGAGTCAACTCGTTTTCATACTTTAGAAGAAACATTAGTAGGCTTAAATTATAGAGCGTATAACTGTTATCTTATCTCACTTCAGTCTTACATTATCGGTTCAACATACATTATTATACTGCTATTTACTGTTGTGTTTTGGTTGAATATTATTTGGAGAACATCTATAAAGAACCCAAATTTCCCAATTTTCTTGATACACTACAGGTTAGAGAGACGGGTTATATATAGCGATTGCGACTTATATTATTGTGGTTTGTAGTGAATTTAATGCTATTTGATAAGCACTACATGAGTCAGTTGCTGTTCTCTTTATATATGATAAAATTCATTGATGGTCGGCAATTTAGTGAGCAGTATTGTGTGTTACCGGTAGTGTGCATGATTGTGACTGATAACTAAGCATTTCCTAAAGAATGCGCCTCATACGTGAATCATAAGCCTTACCGACTTACCGTTGTGATTAGTATAAGTCATATCTCTGTTTACCTAGATAGAGCGCCACGTCCTAAAGGAACTGTTAATATTTCCCGAAAGTGAATAATATTAGTCAGAAATTATTTATTAACGATCAATCGAATAATACAGTAAGCTTACACTGCAATAATAATCTAAGCCCTCAGAATCCAGTCTCCCGGGTATATCCAGCGGGTGAATGGACGCGCACTAGGCTGGCTTCTGCTAATGTTGTGTTTATTGGTATTAAATATTTGTCAATTTCTAAAGTCTATTTATAAACCAAAAGACATATAAATTTTGGCAGGTTAAACTGCTAAAGGTCTTCAAAAGCGCGTACAGAATTAATAATAAATAAATGTTTTAAAATATATCTTACGAAATATGGTTAATAATTATAACTTGTCGCTAACATTCTCGCTATGGGGGTGCTGATTACATTTCTGATGTCAGTTTTCACGTTTACATAAATCTACTCTGTCTGTCTGTCGGTCATTCTGTTAGTCAATCTGTCAAAACATAAAAAATAATTCAAATTAACTAACATTCTCGCTATGGGGGTTTTAAGGGGTGCTGATTTCATTTCTGATGTCAGTTTTCAGGTTTACATAAATATAGTCTGTCTGTTTGTCGGTCTTTCTGTCAGTCAGTCAGTCTGTCAAAACTTAAAAAAGAATACAAACTAACTAACATTCTCGTTATGGGGGTTTTAATGGGTGCTGATTTCATTTCAGATGTCAGTTTTTACGTTTAATAATTCTAGTCTGTCTGGCTGTCGGTCTTTCTGTCAGTCAGTCTGTCAAAACATAAAAAATAATTCAAATTAACTAACATTCTCGCTATGGGGGTTTTAATGGGTGCTGATTTAATTTCAGATGTCAGTTTTCACGTTTAATAAATCTAGTCTGTCTGGCTGTCGGTCTTTCTGTCAGTCAGTCTGTCAAAACTTAAGAAAGTAAGGATCACCTCCGGGGACTCCCCTCCTTCACTATCCTATGGGGGTTTTAAGGGTTGCTGATTTCATTTCTGATGTCAGTTTACACGTTTACATAAATCTAGTCTGTCTGTCTGTCGGTCTTACTGTCAGTCTGTACTACTGTACTGTGGTTGGCATTACGCCATATACCTAACATTGATAATACAGTCTACAATCTACAGTACAGAATGGATTTTTTCCCATGAAGAGCACTAAATGTCTTTAATACTGTCCACCAGTATACCTAGACCAAGACCCTTCCGATAAAACATGTATTGCAGCATGACGTCCACTGCACGTCTTAGTGTTGTCCATGGTGACATGCACTGGAGGTGATAGGCTCTAAGGGGTTAAGCAACACGGTCCCTACTTCGCCCTGTCGACACCCCAGCCATTTTTCACCAATCCTTTTTTAGAGTTTTTTTTAATTTTTTTGGTATTGGTGAAAGTGCTAGAACATTAGTAGATATGTTTTTTATGATAGCTACCGGTAGTGTTTTTTTTGCTAGCTAGTATTTTTAGAAATTATAAAAAATGTGAAAGTCCATGATATTTCAGGTTAAACTGTTGAAGAATATATTAATGACCAAAATAATTTCCAAAAATTACTAGCTGGTAAAAAATACTAGCATTATACCATAAAAAATCTACTAAGGTTCTAGCACATTCATTAATAATATAAAAAGCACTCAAAATCACAAAAATATAAAGGTTTAAAAAAACTCATTCGGGACCCTTTTGCTTAATGAGTCAAAATTGTAGAATTATCCCCCAGAAACCCAAACGAAAACAGTATGTGCCATGGCAAAACTCTGAGGTTACTTGTAAGAGAGAAGATCTTAAGATAGCCTACAAAGTTAAAATCGAACAACCAACAACCGAAAACACTAACAAGGTTGAGAATGCTAAGGACGATCTTAAATTGGCCTACAACATCAGCCAGGAAAAGTACATACAGGATAAAACTGAAGCAATTACAACTGCTCACATACAGCAACAATCAAGACTTACCTGGCAAGTCAGTCCTACAAGGAAAATATATGACAAGACACTACCTATAGAAACAGGGGACTTCACACCGGCCGAACTCTAAAGAAGCATTAAAAGCATTAGAAGCATTAAACCAACAAAATATCGTGGGATCTATCTGCTTGTGGTAGCTGCCAAAATATACAATAAAATGATTCTATATAGGATTAGGCCTCACATAGAGAAACTACTGCGTAAGAACCAAAACGGATTTCGACCAAATAGTTCAACAATAGCTCAGATACTTGCACTACAGAGACTGATTGAAGGAATTAAGTCAAAGAATCTCCCCGCAGTCATGAATTTTGTGGACTTCAAGAAGGCATTCGACTCCATCCATAGAGGTAAAATGCTTGAAATACTAAGAGTTTATGGCTGTATGGAGTACCATTTCCAGGATTTGGAAGTCACCGAGTATTAATCAGAAACTTAAGGTCCGATTATTTAGAGCAGCAGTAGTTCCAGTACTCCTCTATGGGAGTCCATGCTGGGCTCTAACTGCTGAGGACACCAAATCTCTGGATGGCACATTCACAAGAATGCTACGCCGGGTTCATTGTGTCAAGTACAATGCACACATCTCCAACCAGACACTATATAACATTGGAGGTGTCTCATTGGTTCCCCCAAGCTTGACACTAGAACAAAATCGCTTCCGCTTTGCAGCACATTGCTTTCGTCGTGAGGACCAGCCAGTGCATAATCTTGTACTTTGGCAGACTCATGGAGTGAATAAGCATGGTGGACAGCCCATGACTTTCTTGAGACGCATCGTAAAGGACACTGGCCTTGAAGATGCGGGTGATCTAGCAAATGTCATGGGTGATAGGGAGTTGTGGCGGTGCAATTTTGTCGATAAGCCGGCACAGCGTTCTTAAAAATGCAGCTGCAATGCAGCATGCCGATCCTAGTAGTAGTATGGAATACCAGAAGTAATTGTTGCTGGCATTGGATTGTTATATTGTGACACATAAGCACAGGTACTCTCACCAGATGGTGAAACTGAGATTTTCTCAAACCCTGGCTGGCGTACTGCAAGGTGACACATAAGCACCATTACTGTTTGTAATTGTGCTGGATTACGCAATGAGGACGGCCACAAAGGGTGAAGATCTGAGATTCACACTTCAAGAACGCAGAAGTAGTAGATATCCCGCAACTATAGTCACAGACACCGACTTTGCGGATGACGTCGCCCTGCTCTCTAATACCCTAGCAGATGCACAGCTTCTATTAAATAAAGTGGAGAGGGCTGTTAAGGAGGTTGGATTGCATATAAATGCTACCAATTCATGTAATTCACTTATACGATGCTATAAATTCACATTTTCAGGTTTTCTAGGGCGCTGATTCTAATGGAATACATTTCTAAAATGCCCCATCATTGCTACTTGTATTTTTCGGCGTAATTTGGCAAATTTTGGTGCTAGGACCAAATTTCGTACCCATCACCAAAAAGTACAAGTTTGCGATGTCCAGTGCTGATTTTATTGATTCCATCGGATTCAGGACCCTCATAAACCCGTATAACGCAATAAACAAGATGATACTATTTACTGATCAATTTGCTTATTTTCCAAAATTTGGTGCTGGCACAACAATTTTCACCCACCGGCGAAAAATACAAGTTTGAAAACTCTTATGAAATTTTTACTGATTCCATTGAATTCACAACCCTCACAAACCCGTATAACGCAAGAAACAAGGTGACACAATCAATTTATAAATATGATGGTTTTCAAAATTTGGTGCTAGCACCACATTTTGCACCCACTTCCGAAAAATACAAGTTTGAGATGCCTAGTTCGAAAATTATATATTCCATTCAATTCAGAATAGCCATAAACATCTAAAACGCAAGAAATAAATTGTCACAAACAATTGTATCAATTGAATGGATTTTCAAAATTTCGTGCTAGCACCAAAATTTGCACCCACCACCGAAAAATACAAGTTTGATATGCTTGGTGCAACTCGTATATATTTAATCGAAACCAGAACCCCAAAAAACTCCAATTGCGTAAAAAACAAGTTTCACACAATCAATTTACAAAATTGACATATTTCAAAATTTGGTGCTGGCACCAAAAATTGGCACCCGCCGAAAAAAACAAGTTTGAAATTTCTAAATCAATTTATATGAATTCCATCCAATTTCTAACACCAAAAAACCGGTGTAAATCAAAAATAGAGATGTTACAATTCATATTTAATGAAATGTAATTTTCAAAAAACGTCTCAAAAAAAGTGCCAAAAGTAGGGTTAAAAATGGTGCTATAACTCGAAAACTACCCAATATTTTTCAAAACGGTTTTCACTACTAGGAAGACAATAGATTTTTAGGAAAAGTCATAAAATTTCAGATTCTCAACTGCGTTTGTTTCAGAATTATAATAAAAAAACCACGGGGGGGTCATATTGACCCCCCCCCGGGTTTAATAGGGTTAATGTTGATGGAAACTTGACAACCATTGATAATAATCAACTAAGGAAGGTCGATGACTTCCAGTACCTTGGATCATGGATAGAGAGTAGCAAAAAGGACATAGAAGTTAGGAAAGCAAAGGCTTGGGTAGCAAAAATGGATACCATCTGGAAATCAGATCTCTCCAGGCACCTGAAGACTAAGTTCTTTCGAGCCACAGTGGAAAGTGTATATTTATACGGGGGTGAGACCTGGACACTGGCGATAAAATCCAAACACCGAATCGATGGTTGCTACACAAGACTACTAAGGGCAGCCCTAACCATCAGCTGGAGACAACACATGACAAACGCCGAGCTTTATGGTACAATACCACATGTATCAACCACCCTCCATGAACGCAGATTAAGATTCAGTGGGCACTGCTGGCGAGGTAAAGACGAGGTCATACCAGATCTACTTTTCTGGCAGCCAACTCATGGAAAGCGTAGTCGTGGACGACCGGCCATAACATATATAGATCAACTTGAAAGGGATACTGAACTTGTGAGAAACGAAATTGCGACAACTATGGAGAATCGGGAAGCCTGGAAGGATCTCATTTCCACTGTCCAAGTTCGCTCGACCTAGTAGTAGTAGTAGTAGTAACATTCATTGCAACTATACGTAAGGCCTAATTTAATACAATACTCTCAGCACTTAAAAAACTAATGTTCCCAGATGTGCGCAAGGGACAGTATTTAGAATGGTGTGTTTTCGTCAATATAAAAAATTTCCTTAATGTCCATTGTCCATTGCAACTACATACCGTATGGTCTACAGAAAAACAATACAAAAACTAATGTCCCCAGAGAGAGGTGCGCAAGAAACAGTATTTAGAACAGTGTGTTCTCGTTAATTTATTATATATTCTTAACGTCTATTGCAACTACCTACATAAGTAGAACGTAGGGCCTAATATAATACTCTCTGCACTAAAAACTAATGTCCCCAGATGTGCGCAAGGAACAGTACACTATTTAGAATGGGTGGGTTTTCGTTAATTTATTATAATATCTATTTCCACTACAGTACGTATAAGGGTCTAAAAAATTAAAGGTATAAAATTCATGATATAATTAATATAATTGAATGAGGTGAATGTAATTTGAATGATAAGAGTTATATCATATATCGTTGTGCTCCACCTTATTTGTATTTATTTTAAACATGAATTTAATTAGTGCCCCTGCAGGTAAAAAAAAAAGTAGCTATAGTGGCCGATTGTGACATTCTCTACACAATTCTGACCGCGAGTTGCAAGGCCAAAAAGGATGTTATTGCAATAACAAATTAAAGATTGTTACTGCATAAACGCTGTTGTTACGTGAATATCCCTATATGCAATTCGCTAACCCAGAAACCAATATAACACCATATTACCCATCAGCCGTATAACAACGGCAGCAATTTATTATCACCCTCCCCTAAAGGGGACTGCTACCTAGCAAAGTCAAGGTAGCAATATGGCCTGGCAGCCAAATAAAGGAAGGATCACGTGTTGCGCAATCTATCAAATTGTCATACGGTAAGCGTGTTGTGCATAAATAAAATATATGGCTTATATCCATTGTGCATAGATTATACAGGGATGAACCATATAGGTGAGTCCCCAATATTGTGTTAGTTAGTGCCTCACTAAGAGAGAGCTGGCAAATCGATCAGTTAAACCGATCGATTAGTCACACATTGACAGCTACTACCTAATGAGAATAGTAGTGCAGATCTGGCTGGCTGGCTGCCTTACTGATGGGTTAAGGGAACCAGTACGTGGTGGAATTCCCTTTGAATTACTAATGATACAAAGGTACACTTATCTAGAGTGAACTTATCTGAATAGTTATAATTATTTTTTAATTACTTAAAATCTTATGCTGCACTTGTGGAACTAAAAAAATTAAAATTCGTTAACAATTAGTTAATAATTTTAGTATTATAAATAGTTTAATAATATTTTCATTCATTTTAATTACTAATAACTTCCTTGCAAATAAATTATAGGAGCAGATTCTTGTTCCACATGTTCAGCGTCGTCGACTTGACATGTGTACCAAATTTTGTGAAATTTCATTCAGTACTTTTCGAGAAAACTGTACCTTTGTGTCAAAAAATTTCGTTTTGAGAAAAACGCATTCAAAGTTCTAAACAATAAAAATATGGCGGTATTTGCTTATAATTGCAGGCAAACTACCATTCTGATAGTGGTAATTTTCAAAATAACCTCTTTGTTGATCAGATGATCAAAATTAATTATTCAAATTTCATGGAAACTATGAAAAAATCAGGTAGTCAGTAATTTTGGATTGAAAAAGTTGAAAAAAAAAATTAAAAAAAAAAATAAAATAAATTTTTTTTTAAAGTTTTCAAAAAAAAATGAAAAAAAATTTCAAGACTTTTAAAAAAATTCTTACCGTCAAGTAGTTATTAACTTTGGAAAGAAAAATTTTGAAGAAAATGGAAAAAAAATTGAAGAAAAAAAATGGAAAAAATTGAAAAAAAATTGAAAAAAAAATTCAAAAAGTTTTAATTTTTTTTTCCGAGTAATTCCGTTTATTTAATTCTTTATATTTCAAATATATGTTTCTGAAGGCGATCAAAATTATCCGTTATGTTTACTTGCCTACCAGAATACATTTAGAAAGCTAGTGTTCTCCAGCACCATAGTCCTCATCTTGTTCGATTGCTCGAGATGATCGCTTCAGTTCACGGCGAGCTTCCCTTTCCGAGTTTTCCATTTTGAGTAACCTTTCAGCATCTTTTACACGTTCTTGGTCGATTTTCGTTAGCCCCTGTCTGATTTCCGTGATGTAGACCAAGTTTCTCAAAAACTCGAAGTCTGATTACCGCACCCTCATTATATGTTGCAACAGCATCATAAACACCAAGTTCTAGGGTATCAAGACCAACAAATACTCTTTTAGGGATTCTAACCCAAATAGAGCTGTTAAAACTTTCATTGATATTTTGAGTTTTACCATGAACACATTTTGATAGCAATGTTGGATGGGATAAACTATTGTAAATTGGTTTCATCAAATCCATAATAGGCCTAGGGATAGTTTTACGGTGTTTATATTCGCCAGATCCACACGCCTTGTACTTGTTGTACTTACACCATGTTGTAGGATCTTTAGGGCAACAATGGTGTTCTGGAAATTCATCCGTTGAACTGTAATGGAAGAAGGTAGCCCAAATTGCTTTCCGCATTGCTTTCACATCTCCAGGATTCTTCCTGATGGCATTGCCATAGTACGACTGGAGCTGGTTTATAAGATTGATGGTCAGTCGCCCTTGCCCCCCATGGTCTTGCCATCGGATAATTTCTGTTTCTTATAAATTCTCCATAAATTTCGTAATCGAGAACCAAACCTTTTTTGGACATGATTGATGCATTCGAGTTTTTCGATTTTTATTTCTTCGCCATAGGGTAAACTCTCTGCAACATTTACAAAGGATGAACTGTCACCATCTCCTAGATATTTTGTATAACGGAGTTTATGCTTTGTAATACTTCTATGAAAAATAATCTTCGCCCCAACTACTTCCATCTGACCGCTACTACCTGAGTGGTTCCGAACACAAAACTCCTTGTGGGCTGCTTTTATCTGTGGGGATTTATTCTTGAGATTCTGACATCTGAAACAAAATTTGGTAAGACAAGCAACATCCAGGATTTTACCTGTATCGAAAGAAACAACAGAAACAACTCCATTCATGGATGTGTGACCTCGTTTTTGCCAGGTGCCATCTAAAGTGACAGCACAATCTGTTAGTTTTTCTACATTGCTTGGTTCCAACTCTCGCTCACTATTCAAACCACAACTGTCAGTGTCATCCTCATCATCATTATCCTCCAGCTGGTCTTCATCTTCATGTAAGTTGTTGAGCTCAGTTACCTCCTTGGCAGCTGAATCCATTTTTTCCATGGCAACAGCTTTTACAGCAGGAACAATAATTCGATAGATATGGCTAAAATGTGCCGGTGGTGGAGGAAGTTTCATAATGGCCAATAAATTTGAGGCCCCACTATTACCAATACCAATACACCTAGACCATAGACCAGTCTGATATTAGATTCGAAACTGGTATGCCTCGAGTCAGTCGTAATTATTGTTTGAGAAGTGTAGAACTCGGTGAGATTAGATGATCGACTTGGCCTAGTAGAGTCTAAACCTGAACAGGCTTTACAAACAATACTGAGTTTAGCAGCCAGTCCTCTTTGGTAAACCTTACCAATATAAATATCCCCGCTATAGCACAGTTTGCAGCACAGAACATCTTTGATTGCTTCATTTAGTAAAGCTATGTCAATTATTTGATTTCCGGTTTCAGGTGAATTTTGGGAAGGAGCAGGACTTGAACATCTGCTGGTAATTGGAGTTGATAGCTTACGTTGAGAGGCAGAAACATACCGGTATCTAAAACATTTTCTACATGTTTTTCGAACTTTTGGTAGTATCTATTCTAAATTTTCGTCTTTTAGACACCCATGATGTCCTTTGACGTGGCATGATAATAGGTTATCAATAAAATTAATATTTATTGAAAAGTAAACGCTGTTTGTAAAACCATAATCTTCAAACTATCAGAACATGTACCGGTAAGAGCACAACAGTAAGTCATAAACGATTATAATACTAATAGAATACACCTTCACCAAGAAAAGGTAACTTAGGTCATATAAAAGTTAAATAATAATAATTAGCGAACTGATCTTAGTTTCCAACACTCCCCCTCGCTAATTAGTCCATGAAACTTTTTCTTAGGTTTTCAAATGTTGCTTTCGGTAACTGTTTGGTCATTATATCGGCTAGCATTCTTTTAGAACTACAATACTCCAACTTTAAATGGTTCTTGGCGATCATATCACGGACAAAATGGTATTTGAGTTCGATGTGCTTTGTACGCCCATGGAATCGATGGTTTTTCGATAGTTGAATGCAACCATTGTTATCTTCATACAGAATTGTGGGTTTTATTTGCTTGTGCCCGATACAAGATAATAAAGTCCTTAACCAAACAAGTTCTTGGCTCGCATAACTCGCTGCGACGTACTCTGCTTCGGTGGTACTCTGAGCGACTATTGTTTGTCTCTTGCTGGACCAAGAAATTAAAGATGTATTTAAGAAAAATAAGTATCCAGATTGAGACTTCCTGTCGAAGTTACCTCCCCAGTCCGAATCAGAATACCCGGTCAGTACGATTTCATTGGAATTCGAGCTCCCCTTGAAAGTTAACCCAATTTCCATTGTCCCTTTGATGTCATTGTCCCTTGATACGCTTGATAGCTTTCCAATGCTCCTCCCCAGGATTGGAACAGAACTGATTTACCTGACTAAGGGCGCTTGCTAGGTCTGGTCGTGTAGCATAAACAACATACGTGAGACATCCTACGATTGCTTGGTATACACTTGGTTTGACAGCATCGTAATCATTAGGTGCAAGTGCACAACCTGTTTCCAGAGGGGTCGACACCGGATTTGAGTTTTCCATGCCAAATCTCATCAGTAGAGATTCTAGGTAGGTTTGCTGAGTAAGTTTCATTGTTCTGTTACTTCTGTCTCTTGTTATCTTTATCCCCAAGCAGTATTCCATGTCTCCCAAATCCTTCATTATAAACTTTGTCTTTAGTACTATTTTATCCTTATCTAATATTTCTAGGTTATTAGATGCCATTATTAAGTCGTCGACATATAATGTTAATATGATAAAATTACTCCCAATATATTTAGTGTAAACACAAGGGTCTCCATGAGATGGAATATATCCGATTGTCTTCAAGTAATCATCCATTGTATCAAACCAACACCGTGCGGCTTGTTTTAGTCCATATATACTTTTCTCAAGTTTACAAACTAAATGTTCATTGCCAGTTTTAATAAAACCCTCTGGTTGTTTCATATATATGTTTTCTTCTAATCTTCCGTTTAAGAATGCAGTTTGGACATCCATTTGGTGCACCTCGAGGTTTAGCTCGTTTGCTATAGCAAGTACAGTTCGTACAGCACGACCCGCCATTTACGCATTGCGGTGTGGACATGTTCGGGCCGATAAAGATCAAGGTGATGCGGCACACGGAGAAACGCTACGGTATCATCTTCGTATGCAATAACACGCAGGCGGTAGGGATAGAACTCGCCCAAGATGCAACCGTATCGGCATTCATCAATGCCTTAGAGAGGTTTAGAGACCGCAAAGGTGGGATGATCGCAGTAATATACTCAGACAATGGAACCAACTTTGTGGGAGCGGAGAACGAGATGGCAGAGGCCTTGGACATCCTGGAAGGGGAGGAAGTCAGGGCAGCCATGAGGCGATGACAAGTAAAGTGGGAGAGGAGGACGCCGTATGCACCGCATACACTAGGATGCGTCGAGAGACTCGTGGGAAGTTCGAAGCGTCTTATGACGAAGTTGATGAACACCCATATGGTTACGGAGGACGTCCTGAGAACAGTACTTGCGAAATGTGAGGGTATCATTAATAGCAGACCGCTATATCCGGAGAATGATGACCCTGAGTCACTAGATGTGCTGACGCCCAGCCATTTTCTAATGGAAAGGCCAGCGACCATCGATATGCGGGGTGTAGACCCAGATGACATAAACTCCCGCCAGAGTTGGAAAGTCGCTAAGGCGATAAGCGCAGAGTATTGGAGGAGGTGGGTTGAGGAATACCTACCCACGCTTCACAAAAGAAGCAAGTGGAGGAAGAGGAACAGGGAGTTAAGAGAGGGAGATCTTGTGATCGTCACGGATGATACAATCATCAACAACCAGTGGCGGTTGGCGAGGGTTGTGGGCACTTACTCCGATGAGGACGGAAGAGTCCGATCGGTAGAAGTGCGGATAGGTGGCAAGATAGGTGCGAAAGACAGAAAAACCTACAGGAGGGCTGTAGGGAAGTGCTGTCTACTAGAAGGGGCACCTTAGAATGGAGTTAGAGAGAAGTTTAGTCGTCCAAGTTTTGGACTGAGGGGGGTGGGATTGAGGGCGAGACGCCCTTCCCACACATAAAATAAAAATAAAAGAAAAATAATTAGAGTTAGAATTAGTTAGTTAGTTAGGAGGTACGTAGTACCGAAAATAGTTAGTTAGTTAGGAGGTACGTAGTACTGGAAATAGTTAGTTAGTTAGAAGGTATGTAATACCAAAAGTTAGAGTCAGTTAGTTAGTTAGGAGGTACGTAGTACCGTTAGTTAGTAGAGAGAGTTAGTGGAGTTAGAGGTTAGTAAGAGGGTACGTAGTACCGTTAGTTAGTAGAGAGAGTTAGTGGGGTTAGAGGTTAGTAAGAGGGTACGTAGTACCATTAGTTAGTAGAGAGAGTTAGTGGAGTTAGTGGAGTTAGAGAAGTAGTAAGGTACGTAGTACCGGTGGTTAGTAGAGTCAGAGTAGTAAGAGGGTACGTAGTACCGCTAGATAGAGGTATTAGAGTAAGAGTTAGAGGGTACGTAGTACCGCTAGTTAGAGAGAGAGAGAGTAAGAGTTAGAGGGTACGTAGTACCGATTAGTAATAGGGGTAGAAGGGATATGTATAATATGGATATTAGTTAGCAGTTAGTAGCGAGGGGGGGGCATATGAGTACAGTTGGATAGATCGTGTAGGCCACGCGACATATACTGCTGTACTGCACAGGCCCATAGAGTAGGTCAGAATGTGGATTATGAACTAGAATAATCCATAGGTAATAGTAAGTAGTAGCACAGTAGAATTAAATTAAAAAAAAAATTAAATAAATAAAATAAGAATAGGGCTAAAAAGTTACAAATTATGGTAACAGTAGGGAGATTATTCTGGAACATAATAAAAGTAACTGACAAAATTGCAAATTAGGGTACATTAAGTAGCTTCAAAATTAAGTAGTAGGAATTTAGGCTATAAGGCAAAATTAGATAAGGAATAGGCCATTATCGGACCGTACAGACCATCCTAGCTGCATCACTCACTTATACTGTGCCTTGGTAAGGCACCACCTTATAGGTGAGCGATCGGGAGAGTTCGAAATGGCGGGGAAACTGATCAGGAAGAGAAAGGCGGAGTCAGGAGGAAAGGAGATACTGGTGGATTTCACCAAGAGGCATCCGGAAGAGAGGACGAGGGGATACTACGACCGGTTAGGAAAGGGTCACGCAGCACGAGCGCTACAGGACCACTTCAGGGAGATGCATGAACAGCGGCTGGTCGGGACCTACGGGACGCCGTCGCTGGACAATGCGATCTTCGAGCATTTCCACTACGTGGTGAAAGGAGACGAGGCGAAGTTCGGGATTCCGAAGTACGCGAGAGAGTCACCGAGGAAAGATTGGAAGAGGTTCATAGAGTCTGTCAACAGGGGAGGATACATGATCCTAGACGACGAAGGGACCGTGGAAGACGAGGAGGGTTCAAGGAGAAGATCGGCAGGATCGGCCAGGACCATACTCCTACATTTGGCCGCGCCAAATGGGGACATTTTCCTATTTGACCTGGGAACGTATGGGAAGAAGGATGGGCCGACGGCGGCAAAGGAAAAGACTTGAGGTGGTTCCCAAAGTCAGGAGGGATAAACTGAGACTTCGATGTGGTACGCCTGGAAGGCGCCACGTGAGACGTGCGAACTATTAAGTACAAATTCAAGTAATCTAAATAATCAAATAAGTGCAATTTGTATGTACGTACGTAGCAATCAGAAATCTACGAGAATATACATTCGAAGTAAGTACTATAGTCATTCAACCTTTTCCCAATTAGCTACTGGACCGGGGAGGACTGACTATGACGAACGAGGCACTAGATGACTTCACATTTCCTGAGTGCGACGGCACAGGAGAGGGGGATGGGGCTCGTCAGAGATGAGGAGGTTAGCCAAAGAGGGGTCGAGAGACAGAGTAATAGTGCGGAGTGCGGAGCGAGTGCGGATGCAATTCAAGTGTGGGGGGGGGGGGAGGATAGGAGGCTGAATGAGGGACAGGGAAGTCCGAGAGTTAGAGCGAAAGAGAGGAGAAGTAGAGGAGAGTCAGGGTGAGAACAGAGTGGAGTTAAAGTGGCGAAAGTGTTGGGGAAACAAAAGTCGTGTGAGAGGAGCGCACGATCGGCCCGACATGGGACGCCAGGCGAACCGGGTAGCATTATCATACCCATAGGGAGCGGCCTGGAAAGCCGGCTCCGAGAGAAAATAATTCCACCCCACACCCGATACTAGATCGGGATCCAGCGGAATTGTAGCGCACTTGAGGAGGATGCTATCTTCTCACCGGGAAGATAGCATGGGGGGGAGTGTTAGCTTATTCAATTCCGCTAACACCCCACAAAGTAAGCCGTTAAGCAATATTGGGGGCCACGAGGTTGGTTACCCAACCTCGTGCCACCCCAACAAAGTGGGAAGGAGAAACACACAATAGGGGTCAGGGGCCACACCCCTGACAGAGAGAGAATAGCAGGAGTGAGGGGAAACACTCTAAAGGGCGCCAACAGGGATATCAGCCAATGGGGGGAAGGCACCGGCTAGGTACTGTAACAACGGCCAAACCGTGCAATATATTATTAGGTATCAGTAATCAGTTATTCAGTTATCTCATTTGTGTTAGTCGGTTAGCTAGGGTAGAGCGGAGTCTTCTAAGACCGTCCTCGCCTCGTACCACCATTATTTGTATATATTATTAGTACTTCAATTGCCATCTATCCATTTATACTATATCCATCTTAACATTTATATTATACATACATCGGAGAACTAATAACATCAGAACTCTCGAACTCTTTTCACATACGAACGGCGGGGACGCGTGCTTGCAATAACCGCGGATAAACCGGGATCCTCCTTGGATCCCGTCACATCTATACAGCTTTATAAGTAATTCAGATTACCGGTAAATTACCGGTACTGTGTTATAGGCCTAACTTAGCTAATCTCATAAGACTTACTACAAACCTAGTAAAAGCGAACCTACATTGCAGGATAGCAAAACATTCATTGTGTCACATATATTTAGAGTAACAACAATAAATTCCCCGAAATTGAAGTTACAAACAGCCTGACAGCATTAGACAACAATGACAGAATGATACCGGCACACTTATAGCTGTATAGCCTATATGTAACCTAGTTCAAATTTCCCTCTAAGACTTATGATATATGTACCATGTGTAAACTACAATAATTGCCTGCTGTGGAGTCAATTATTACAAAAATGAAATGAAAAATTATCAGAATGGGCTGAATTACGAAATTATTCTTTTGACTAACCGTAACAAAATGCAAAATTTCTCGTGAACTATAAATGCTATTGAAACAAAAGTTTGATTTTTAGAATCTCCATGAAATTCTGATTTAGAAATGATGAAAAACCCAAAATCGTTTTTTTAGACCTCAACCACGTACTGGTTCCCTTAAACAGCTACAGGTAGTCAAAATTACTGCCATAGTGGCGGCCGATCTGGGCACCCTGACCTGACCAAAATGGTTCAATGTAGGTATATAATATTAATGGTTCAACACAATAGCATGTGAAGGTGACACAAATAATGAGAAATCCAAAACGGGAATTTTTCAATCTGAAAAATTTGAATTAAAGCAACAACTAAGGGAAAAACGGTTGCCACCATTATTGGATTCAGGACATCTGAAAGCGGCCTCTCTCTCCAGCCTAATATTGAATGGACTGATGAGTCACCTACTCCCAACTTCTACAATCTCATAACCAATTTACCATACAGTTGTAGTGGTTTAGGCAATATAGAGTTAGAGTAATCCTCACTGTGCAGAAGGACTTAACTGATACCACATGTCGAGAGTATAATTAACATGAATAATACATTTCATTAGGATTAATTGCTTCACAGCATAGCACAGAAGCAAAAAAATGGATCAATAATATAACTTTATTTTACAGTGATGTGTTATTGCATGTAGTATACACTGTAATATACATACAACGTTAATCATATACAATATACATTATATATTGTTATAAAAAATATAATAATTTACATTATTTTTCTCTCTGATGTATTTTGGCACATTATAATTTTTGCCTTCTATCTCGTGAACTAACTAGCAGCCAGCTGACAGTCCCGACTCACAAAAATTAACTACAACAGCTAGTCAGTGTCGGAAGGATGTAAAGGTTACGCATACAGCAGACCACCGACTGCCGACAGCACACAACAGTCACTCGATAGCAGACAACCAAGGTAAATAACCGACAGCAGCCAACCGACAGGTGACAACCGACAGCAGACAACCAAAGTAAATAACCTATAGCAGCCAATCGACAGCAGACAACCAACGTCAACAACCGTCAACAAACAGCAGCAGACAACCGAGAGCAGGCAACAGACAACCGACAGCGCACTTCCGACAACATACAACCGACAGCTGACAACCGAAAGCAGACAACCGACAACAGACAGCGTACAACGACAGCATACAAACACAACCGACAGCAGACATGTGACAGCATATATATAAGCGCTATAAAATACTTTAAGAATAAATGTAGAAATGACAAATTCTTCATATTTAATTTTCCAATAATATATATATATATATATTCTTTACATGGGCGTGAAGTCGGTTGTTTACTGTGTGCTGTCGGTTATCTGTTGTCGTATGTCTGCTGTCGGTTGTCTGCTGTCGGTTGTTTACTATCTGCTGTCGGTTAACTATTGTCGTTTGTTTTCAGTCGGTTGTTTACTGTCCGCTGTCGGTTAACGGTCGTCGTTATTTTGCTGTCGGTTGTCTGCTGTCGGTTGTTTACTGTCTGCAGTCGCTTATCTGTTGTCATTTGTTTGCTGCCGGTTGTCTGCTGTGGGTTGTTTACTGTCTGCTGTTGGTTATCTGTCGTCATTTGTTTTCAGTCGGTTGTCTGCTGTCGTTTGTCTATGATATATGAGCTACTGATGGAGTGGATCAGCATGCATTCTTAACATTCCTGGGAGACTTTAATGCAAGTCTGCATTAATGCAAGCCTACCTATGCAAAACCAGTGTCAATCTAGTAGTAGCCAGCGGGATTCCAAAAATCCTCTGGTATTGTTTGAGTTTAAGTAGTACAGTATTTTTTAACGGGGGTACGTGTGACCTGGACACTGACGAATTCACTTGAACAACGAATTTATGGTTGCTACACAAGACTAAGGGCAGCCGTAAACATCAGTTGGAGACAACACAGACAAACACCGAGCTTTCTACCGGTGTCACAGGCGAAAATGATTGCGCCCCGGGCATTTTCGCCTAGCGCCATATACAACACCCCCAACTCCCCCCTCCCAAAGCATTTTCATCCCAGATTACGAGAGTGGTGGTCAGAAACCCTAATTCAAAGTGAAATGGCGGCCCGAAACCCAAATTAAAACTGAATCTAAG
>JAUCBJ010004897.1:0-44437 GCA_032718475.1 Nemertoderma westbladi | reverse complement strand
TTCGAAATAGTCAACACTTCGAAATAAATGGTCATACAACACGTTACCTAGGCGTTATAACTTAAATAAGATAACTTGAAAAACGGTTTTATAAACATAATAATAATCATAATCATTTTTTAACTCAGTGAAAAACATCAGTGAGAAATCGTGAGTTGAAAAAAATAATGGTATATCCATTATTCTTTCAACTGTGTTTATTGTAGGGGTAGTTGTAGCTCCATATTTTTAGAGTTGACCTTTGCATTCGGTGTTTTCTTAAATGAACAAAATGTGAAACGAAGAATTCATTAATTAAGCTCTCGTGAAGAAATATTTATAGAGACAAAATAACATCACATTATCAAGTTTAGTGCGTTTGGACATTCCCGGTGTATTTCGCAATGTTGGAGAGGCGTTGGAGAGAGTTGGAGGGGCTCTTGAATAATTACAACAGCTGTTATCATTCTCAGAAGGCCCATTATTAAATTGTTATGAACGATCGCAGTAAGTTTTTGGTCGATTTTATTCTAGGAAACTTGTTAGGGCCCCGTGTTTTAGGAGATATCGGAATCGATAAACCGACGTCTGTTTCCTACCTTGGCCTCCTGTTTTGCTAAATGAAGCGGCTCTTTACTTATCTACAATCAATACTTCCGCGCAATAAGGTTTCTAATGTAAAACTTTTCATATATATTGGGTTGGGTAGTGAATATGTGAATGGTTCTTCTATCTGAAGTCACTTCTTTATTTTGTCAGATAAGTGTGGGTGGGGGGGGGGGGGGGGGGGGTGCTCTTGACATTGCACACGTATATACCATATGCTATATCGTATTTGAAACAAATGACCGTCACAATGTTTGTTCAAAGCAGGAGATAGATCAAACAATATGATGAACAGCTATAATCATCCCAGTGGTATAGCAGTTACTGGTTGGTTTTAAGTTGTGGGATCATAGGGTAGATAGAGTGTAAAGATGGGTTTTGGCAATACCAATAAGCAAATAGCTGTTCTAAGGTGACAGTGACATTTTAAACATGTGCAATATTATGAAATATGTGTGTATACCTTCAAGGAATTTAGTGTGATTACCAGAACCTGGTAGATGGTAGACCATTGATCTCTTTACGGATGCGGTATGGTCTTCTGCGTGAACTCTGTATCCAAGACAGTAGAAATCGTCAACTGCATTATGTTGAGTTATCTAGTTTGGTGTAACATTGAAACTATTTAAGTTGTTATAGATTCATGAGCAGTACGCAGATGATCTGACCACATGTTTGCCGATACAGTTTATACAACCAAACATTGACTTCATCAGTATGAATGTCATGTTTCCATTCTCTGTGATCAAACAAACAATAAAACCCTGAGGCTCTTCCTATTTTTTCTGTTGACGAATTTTAATTACACCAAAGGCTCTATAAAGGAATGCTATTCATGCCGGGCAAGAAATCCGAGGCTGAGAAAACATTCTAATTATCAACTTTTGGCAGCGAATGTCATTGCAATTCGGACAAAACCGCATTGACAAGAGAGAGACCGAATCGACAATTTTTATCGATTCGTTTTATTAAGAAATGCGGCCGTTCCTTTGTGTTTCTCATGATAATGTGGACTAATTAAGTTGTTGGTTTTGGAGTTGAATCTCAATCTCACTGCGCTATTTGCCTACACTCGTCGTTTGTGTTTGTCACTCAATCAATATGTTAGTTCCATAATTAAGAGTCAGTTGGTCTACTTTGGTTAGTTGGTTGCACCATATTTATCGCCACTTATTCTATCACTATTTGAATATAGTTGCCTGCGGTAAGTACTGATTACAAAAATTACAAAACAGGTTTGACCTAAATTAACTACAGCTAATTAACTTATAAAAGCAAAATATAAAATACAAGTGAAGAAATAACTATTCTCCTGTTATTATAGTAAATTTTTTCTCTCATCCGCTAATTAATTATTGGACCTATAAAGTGCTAAAAAAGTTTATATTGTGCATCGATGTCCTAGACCAAGCAGCAGCTTTATCTATAGTAGTGGGGACTTTCTCCTTGGCTTCCAATTAGGAGGCCCCGGTTCGACCCCTAGATGGGGAAGAACAGTGTGGACACAGTGCTTTAATTGCTGCAGCCTAGCCCAACCCAGGCTTTCATCCTTGCCGTCACATATATGTGCGAGAGAGATGAATGTAAAATTTTGATTGCGTCAAGAGCCCCGTCCCAACCCCACCCCCCCCCCCCCCCCCCCTCCCCCCTCCCCACTCAAACTCTATATTTAAGATAATCTCCACCTCTGCTATGTAACGTGGACATTAATTGTTGAGATTTTAGAAAGATTACTGGCGATTATTGTAGGCGTAGCCGAATATGCAACGAAACAAACACATAATATTGTATAATATTAAACATCAACAATACAATTCGCAAAGGTTCAAATACGCTTAGATTTTTAATCGGGGATAATTGATTAATAATGAGGGAATCAATGGGTTTAAATGTTTATTTATGATTTATTTAGTCTTTAATCCACATCTGGGAGCACATAGCGAAAGTAAGAGCGACCAATATAATTATTATGTCATTTGGACGAAAAGTAAAAAAATGTAGAGCCAAACTAACAACCCACCTAAACATACCAGAGAAAAAATACAGAATATATTACCGTCTTTACAAGAATAATCTTAAGAACCGGCCTGCAATTGTGTAAACACGTAGGAATAAACAATCTTATTATTATTATTGAGAAAATCTCCTCAAAAGCCGGCTATTCCTCAAGCGCCACTGTAAATATTTCCTAGAAAAGCAGAATAGTCTGTTCCATTTAGTGACATGAGGGAAGTAAATCATTATTGTAATTATTAACTATATAATGATTGCTTTTCATATCTATGCAATGATCCTCTATAATGCGATAGTGGCGGGTTTATTTTATGTTGTGTTGTGTTGGGTGGGCTTAGTGTTTGTATAGAAATGACTCACCCACCAGTAATGAAAGGTAACTGGGTATCTAATTATTATTGAGTCGTTAACATCTTTGGCTCTGTGAATGGATGACCTTTGAACCTGCAAACGGACTACAGGGTACGAAATGAGTTCAGAACAGGCTGGTTTGTTGGAAGGGGCTCCCTTTTGAATAAATTCAAGAGTAATGTTTCTCTGTCCGAGCATTTTGTAGTACCGGTAGTTGAATGTAAGTTGTTTGAGTTTCTTTTAGATTTTGTTTGGTATAAGTGTGTTTTCTTTCATTTAGTTTATAATGAAATATTACGTTAACTCATTTCATATTATATACTTTGTCGATTATGTGTAATTCGGAGACTGCTAAAATGCATTATTTCTAGGTAAGTTTTCTTGTTTTTATTTTAATCGTCGCCCATTTGCGAATAATTCCAAGTTTTCACTTTCCATCGAATATTTATGGAAATTTATATATGAATAATTGGTATTTTTTTTATGTTTCCTTCTTAAGTGTTTTATAACACATTTTATATAAATCGTCTTATTTGAAAGTTTTGATTACCGGTAGTTTTGATTAAAGCACTGTTTCCGAATTGTATACCAGTTATGATATCTCCTCTATGGTACCAGTTATGATATCTCATCTATTTACCAGTTATAATATCTTCTCTATTGTACCAGTTATAATATCTCATCTATTTACCAGTTATAATATCTTCTCTATTGTACCAGATATGATATCACCTCTATGGTACCAGTTATGTATCTCCTCCAATGTACCAGTAATGATATCTCCTCTGTTGAATCAGTAAAGATATCACCTCTATTGGACCAGTTATGATATCCCCTCTATTGTACTAGTATGATATCACCTCTATTGTACCAGTTATGGTATCTCCTCTATGGTACCAGTTATGATATCTCCTCTATTGTACCAGTAATCTTATCTCCTCTATTGTACCAGTTATGATATCTCTTATATTATACCAGTTATGATATCTCCTTTATTGTACCAGTTATGATATCTCCTATATTGTACCAGTTATGATATCTCCTTTATTGTACCAGTTACTATACCTCCTATTGTACCAGTTTTATATCTCCTCTGTATGTACCAGTTATGATACCGCCTCTATTGTACTAGCTATAAAAAAAAAGCAAACAGTCGGCCGAAGCCAGAGGCGACCCGAAGGCTCCTCTTTCGATAGCTGCTACCCGAGGGTAGGGGTGGGCGCTACTCCTATCCCAAGATTTGCTCCCAGTTATTTAACTGGTACTAGATATGATATCTCCTTTATTGTACCAGTTATGATGTCTCCTACTGTACCAGTTTTATATCTCCTCTACTGTACCAGTTATGATATCTCCTCTATTGTACCAGTTATGATATCTCCTATATTGTACCAGTAATGATATCTCCTCTATTGTACCAGCTATGATATCTCTTATATTGTACCAGTTATGATATCTCCTTTATTGTACCAGTTATGATATCTCCTATTGTACCAGTTTTATATCTCCTCTATTGTACCAGTTATGATATCTCCTCTATTGTACCAGTAATGATATCTCCTCTATTGTACCAGTTATGATATCTCTTATATTGTACCAGTTATGATATCTCTTATATTGTACCAGTTATGATATCTCCTTTATTGTACCAGTTATGATATCTCATATTGTACCAGTTTTATATCTCCTCTATTGTACCAGTTATGATATCTCCTCTATTGTACCAGTAATGATATCTCCTCTATTGTACCAGTTATGATATCTCTTATATTGTACCAGTTATGATATCTCTTATATTGTACCAGTTATGATATCTCCTTTATTGTACCAGTTATGATATCTCATATTGTACCAGTTTTATATCTCCTCTATTGTACCAGTTATGATATATCCTCTATTGTACCAGTAATGATATCTCCTCTATTGTACCAGTTATGATATCTCTTATATTGTACCAGTTATGATATCTCTTATATTGTACCAGTTATGATATCTCCTTTATTGTACCAGTTATGATATATCCTATTATACCAGTTTTATATCTCCTCTATTGTACCAGTTATGATATCTCCTCTATTGTACCAGTAATGATATCTCCTCTATTGTACCAGTTATGATATATCTTATATTGTACCAGTTATGATATCTCTTATATTGTACCAGTTATGATATCTCCTTTATTGTACCAGTTATGGTATCTCCTATTGTACCAGTTTTATATCTCCTCTATTGTACCAGTTATGATATATCTTATATTGTACCAGTTATTATATCTCCTCTATTGTACTAGTTATGATATCTCCTATTGTACCAGTTTTATATCTCCTCTATTGTACCAGTTATGATATATCTTATATTGTACCAGTTATTATATCTCATCTATTGTACCAGTTATGATATCTCCTATTGTACCAGTTATTGTACTAGTTATGATATCTCCTATTGTACCAGTTTTATATCTCCTCTATTGTACCAGTTATGATACCGCCTCTATTGTACTAGTTATGATATCTCCTATTGTACCAGTTTTATATCTCCTCTATTGTACCAGTTATTGTTATCTCCTCTGTTGTACCAGTTATGATACCGCCTCTATTGCGATATGTTGTGATATATACCTCATATTATTGTATCTGTTATGATTCACCTCTACTATGATTGTTTCCATTAATATATCCTTTGTGTCCGTTATTATGTTACATCATATTGTACCCGGTTTTTGATACTTCTTCCATTACTGTATCCATTAAGATACTAAATATCTCTAAAATCAGTAATAAATTATGAAATGTTGTTTCCATTTGATATCTTCTCGTTTATTTATGGCTGCCATCGATTTGTATTGTCGTGTCAGCTGATAAAGTGAGGAGGAATGGGTTGGATATTGCCGACACAGCCATCTGGCGTTCTAATAATAATTATCTTTTTTACTACAGAATCTACCGCGGTGAATACATTTATTGTATAATTGTTGTATATTTCAGCGTAGTCTTAGATCATTATTGCTTACATGCAAATTGAAAATCAGTAATCATACGTACACAGTCTACACACCTATAAATACAATATAATTATACTTATGCTATATAAGCTATGCTACTATACTTAATACTTATGCTATTATAATTATGCTAGATTATTATTGTTAAAATAATGTTGTATAATCCTCAATATTACAATTTACAATGCGTACTATTCCGGGCACCGTTGTATTTGTAATATATTCACAACTTGAAATACTTATCCCTCAAGAAGTATAAAAATTCACAATATTTCTATAGGATTTTTTTTGCTAGAAGTTGAAAAAGTGAGTACTCTAGTTAATGTATATTCATTCACACATTTAACTATCAGTAAACAACTCCTTCTCTATACTCGAGTTGCATCTTAATCTGCCACCTCTCATTTCCTCTACATATGCCAAAAATTATATTATTATTTTATTAACTTGTTGCGCCCGGTCTAGCCGGCATTTATTCAGTAAAAATTGGCAGATAAAACATTAAAATAACCAGAAACACTGTCCATAGCTAAAAGTTATACAGATACCACTAAGACTTAGAAAACTTGTATAATAGTCCAGCTATGAATTACCTTGAGAGTACTAGTATTAGACTAAATGTAACCTAGGTTACATGGACATGGAGTTAAAACTATTTAATCAGTTATGCACAAAATAAAAGTAGGCCAACGGCCATACAGATCCAACATTTCAAACGAAATCAAATTCATTGCTGATTTGTAATCAGGAATAACCGCAATGGATCAATATTTTATTTTGTATTTTGTATTTTATATTATTTTGATATTTTATTCTATTTATATATTTACTGTCAGGTCAGGTCATCTGGGTCATTGATTCAGAAAACCTGCGACCTCCCACCTCCCTCCATGCAGCATAAAGGAGGTACCACCTGTGGCTGCATAGACCCTCTTACTAAGGGCATAATCTGGTCTTGT
This sequence comes from Nemertoderma westbladi, assembly GCA_032718475.1. Taxonomy (NCBI): domain Eukaryota; kingdom Metazoa; phylum Xenacoelomorpha; order Nemertodermatida; family Nemertodermatidae; genus Nemertoderma; species Nemertoderma westbladi. The sequence goes on along the minus strand of JAUCBJ010004897.1, from coordinate 37,528 downwards.
AATTAGATAGTAATCTACTAATGCGCAGAATGGCTGGTCAGGAGTATAGTGGTCTCATCTCCAATTTGAGAAGCATTTCACCTGCACCTGGCTGCAGGGGTCCAGGGCATGGCCCAGCAGATGAGCTGCATAGCCAATGGTGTGTCATGTGCTTCAGAGTAGGTATGGGTGATGGGCCCTATATCTGACTCCACTGCGACACCCACCCTGTGGAATGGCAAACCTGGGTGCGGTAATTGCATCAATGACTCAGCAAAAAGCACCCCCAACCCCCACTATGGATTACATTAGTAATGCCGAGGTCCGGCGACTAGAGGCCAGTGGAATTACCGGACACAATTGGCCTCGCAGGCGTCAGTTATCTCCTGACTGGCTGCCTGTTTACCCCCTACTGGAGAGAAAACGGCCAAAAATTCGCTGAGTCAACAGTGAGTCCAGTCTGTGAGTCCCCTGATGACATTTCTGGCCCAAACCCTGGGTCACCAGGGAGGCCAGATTGTGATGGGGAGAGGGATTCTGGAGTTTGAAGCTACTCTCATGTTCCACCCCAACCAACCAAGCCATTAGTGGACCTGAGGCAAGTTACAAGACTAGCCTCAGTAAACACCCTAACACTCGGGTCCCTAATGCGACAGTGTGAGCTGACTGCCTTGGTATATAAGCTTTCTCTTTCCGCAGTGGGTATTCAAGAGCAACGAATGCAGACTGGACAGACTGATGAGGTTCTGATTAAGGACATGGGGGGCGGTTGGCGACTCGCCCTCGCGTCAGCAGATGATAGTGGCAATGGAGGAATTGGTCTATTGATGAATCCAACTGCACATGCAGTATTGGACAAAATAGACCAAATCTCTAACCGCATCATCCGTTGCCACTTCTCATGTTCTGGAAAACTGGCTAAGAATTTTCCAAAGGTGTTTCTGATTTGGGGTATTCTCCAACTAGTGTTGCCCCAGTAAGGATTCTGGAATTGGAGGTTACTCCCCGACCACCTAAAAATAAATTAAGCAATTAATTACCGGTATGTTTAATAAACAAAATGTAATAAACGACTTTTGTTTCCCCCCCCCCCCCCTCCACTCCCTATATATGTGGATCAATTCCTTAAACTTCTCAGCAACATCACTCAATTTCCGGCCCTCCAATTATTTATATTCGTATGATGTCCACGTTACGCTGGACAACTACTAACTGTTGCATTTGGAATTAGATGAAGAATAATTAATTTAGTTTTAATGAAAATCAATTTCTATTCCAGCGTACATAGTGGTATTATAGTGGTTTATACCGACTCCCTAGTAAAGTTGATTGTCGATTAACTTTGGTATTTGTGTGCTTCGTAACCCCACTAGGAAATCCAATTTTATGTCCTTTCAGTCCTGATCAATCATGGCTTTTATCAAATCTTGGTGTATATAGTTGTGTGCTTGGGGAGGGGGGGGGGGGACCTCTGGGCCGGCATTGGCAGCATGGGATTTGTGGGGATGATTGGATGTGGGTGTGGGGGGCATTTTACCAACTGGTGCTGTGCTGCACACTGGAGTGTGTGAGAGAGAGAGAGCTGCCTCTGTTACCCTCCTGGAGGGATCCGCATTGCACTTACTTACCGCACTGTGTACGAGCTGCAGTTGTTCCATTCTTCTATCCAATCCACATCGCTTGCTACCCGCAACCTTACACGCCTTGTCGTGAGATGCCGAATCTTAAAGCTGCTTTTTGTATTGGAGTAATCTGGCTTAGCTGTCATTGTGGTGTGTGTGTTTGCGAAAGAATTTGATAAAATTAACTGACGTATGAGACTTCGTTAACATTTTCCTATGTATTTTCCTCCTTAAATTGATTAAATGTGGCTTTTTTAATGAATTCCATGTATGTTTTATTTATTACAGTCTGTGCCAACTGAAGAATTAAAAATGTATTCTCAGAAATTCAACATAATTCTCGTAGTTTTTTTCGCAATCGCAAATCGCGGCTCTTGCGAAGATGCGCATATAACGAGTCCGCAAAAGGAATACTGGGATTGCGGATTAAAGGCGCCGGGTCTCGTCTGCGACCCGCACAATATGTTAGACGACAATTACCTTACGGAGTTGAACGAACGTCTGCGAGCCCTGGCGCACGGCACCTACTGTCCGTGCCCCGAGTCGCCATGCGACCGCACCGTGGACTACCTACATGTGGTGATCACCGCGTATAAGATTTACTACGCGGACTACATGGCCAATCAGTACCCCGAGACTCGCGAGAATGTCATCATTCCTTTCGCAATGAAAACCCGCGCAAATTGGGACTTCGGCTGCACTAATTGCGGCTATAAGACCACGGTGCTGGTAAACATTGCGCTACTTGTGACCACGCTGCATGCGAAACCCCAGCACGCCCTGCAAGTGTGGACTTACGTGGAGGCGGGGAACGCCTCTAGCACTATGTACAACATCGTCAACGACGACATGTTCGCATGGCAACACGGCCCCATCGATGGCTACACCAACAAGAAGATGACACAACGCGTAGATCGCTTATTGGCTGACGTGTTTGACCGACTCGGGACTCGAATGTCGTGGAAGCAAGACGAGGGCCGTCCAGCCGAGTGCAACGTCGTCGGCGCCGGTGGCCCCAACTGGCTGCACATCCTACTCGGGGTCGGCATCGCTATTTTTATCATCATCGGTCTTGTCATCCTCACCAACATGTGCGTCAACTTCGTTCGCGTCCACCGGAACTCGGCGACCGCTTCGACGACGCCCGTCCGCGCCAAGAGTCCCGGACTCTCTGATTCATCCGTTCCCATGACGACGGTTGCCACCGCAACCACCAGACACCCACCGTCGTACAGCGTTCTCTACCCCGGAGATACAGAGGAAACTGCGAAACTCTCAGATTCCGTCGCTTAGCAACACACAATGTGCGCGGGTTAATTTGTGCACGAGAGTTGAGTTGCTTCTAGTTTTTTAAGCAAATATTATTTTTTTATACATTGTGTTTATATTTATTTGAGAATCCTTTGAGAATTTTGATGCTACACCGTGCTGAATATTTGTAATGATGAAAAGATTTGGTTTGTGTTTTATAGTCTTTCGAATTTATTTTGTTTTTTAGGCAGCTCGCATTCCTTTGTTGTTATTAGTGCTGCGATATGGAGAATTATAAATGCCAATCTACTTCAGATAACATGTAACATATTTAATCACTGTACGAGATACTTGTGCATCGCAACCCACGTATAATATTATTATTATTGTTGTTATTGTGTTGATAATTACTGTCCCAGGGTAATTTAAGGCCGGTTTATAACTCCCTAAGTTTGCATTTATACAGTATATTACTATTCGAACTATTATATATTTTGTATGCGCGAAGTTATTAATTGGCGTGGTACTATAGTTATTTAACTATAATCTTTTTGGAGATCATCTTGGACAATTTACAAAAATTTCGCATGTCGCCATGTGGAAGTTATTTGGTTAGGCGATGCGCGGCGCGTCCGTTATTAAATATAACAAATCTTTAGTTTTAATTTCAAATAATAGTCGCTTGTTTACTATTTTTGGATTTTATTTTCACATTTTTACAAACTGAGGTGCAACATCGCGATATATTATACTGTAAGGTTTTCTCGCGCCGTCATTAAAAGTTAAAATAACTGTAACTCAAAATATCATCATTGGGATAAAATACTTAGCTATTAAAACAGTTTAATACGACTGGAGATAAAGTTAATGATATAATCATAAAGAAAACGGTGTTGGACTATCTGGGTAAGGTAGATATAATGCTAACTGATATCGCGAAAGATATTCACTCTTAGTAAGTTATTTTCGCTCTTACAAATATCTTATTGTACAGTATTATTTTGTATGAAACTTGTAATTTTGGTACAGTTAAACAATTTGTAAGGCTTTTTAGTTTCGTTGAGTTTACTAACCTAACCGATTGTGTGGTGTGCTTTGGTGTTAGTTTTCTACTGTTTGCTCCGTTTATACAAACTAATTATTAGCTGCTTGAACTCTTGAAACGATTATTCTTTTGTTGAGATCAACACAATTTTATTATTCAATTTCAAACTAAAACTTCTGTCGATCTTTATAATTTGTGTTGTACGTCCATCGGAGCATAATATTTAGATGTTTCAAACAAGATTTTGTGTTTTGTTTAGATTACCGGTTTGAGGTTCTGTAAAAATTTTAATCTACTATAAAGAAATACATATTTTCTTGAAATTTCACTTGACCTTTTGCTGAAATATTTACGTTCAAACATACTCGAACCAAGCACATCTGACCCATACTGAACTGCTGGCTAAGCTCAGCGATGTGGATCGCCCCTCAATGTCCCTGTCCCATACTATGTTGCCGGTTTGGTCCCCGTTTTTTAGAAATCAACGAGAGCCACTGTATGCGCAATAGAACGTAATACGGAACTGGCTGAAGGAATTTACTTCTCGAATTATTTTACCTTCCCGAGGATCTTGTCACGTAAACTGGCGTTACTTCACCCCAGGCTTCATTCCAAAATATTTTTTGTATTCCTAAATTCAATATCAATTAACTTCGTATCCTTTGTTGACAGAGTGATGTAATGCAGCACATTACAACGTAGCGAGCATTTATGTTACTGTTATAGTATTTTATCGGGATGGCAAATATAGTCACGAGAATCAGATGATCTAAGTACTGTATGTTGTATGTAGCCGGTATGAAGTTTTATACTCAAATTGTAACATACTAAGGATTTTAAGAATGCAGTTTATGCATTAATTGTGCATAAACTACTTATGATGTAATCTTTTGTAATTTCTCTTTCTTTAAAATAAATTAATCCGCGAATTAAATAAATCAGGTATCTTTTAAAATCTTTTTTCCAAAATAGAGAAGATTCACTAAGATCAGATATTCCTTAAATCCCCGCCCTACGGGCGCCCGTCTCACCTTATTAACACATTGCTCCACGTAAATTGGGTTTAAACGCTTCCGGGACGTAATTTACAAGAATCGTTATAAGATAATTCCCCCCCTATTGATTCCGATCTGAGAACCCTCCAACCTTTCTTCCCGAACTCTAGGCCTCGGAATATTCTATTCGGCCAGTGACGCTGACAGTAAAGGTTGACGGTAGGCAATTAGTAGGCATCACCGCGCACACACACACTGACTGTTGGACTAGGCCTAGGCGGCATTTAAACGGGAATGGCGTTACCCATGTACTGTATACTCCCCGCAGTCATTGGTACAGCCTCACGAGGCCACTACACCCAGGCACAGTTACTAAACTAAATCAATTATTATTCCTTCTACTGTTTGAGATTCCCTGGTATCTGGTCCCGAAATTAAATTTTCCGCTCGTTTTGTTGGCGTCTTTGAGGCCGGGGATGAATGAATGCAATATGGAAGCGAAATACGTCAGTCCATTACCATTTTTACCGTGCACCGCTAGCTGAATCGATAATTGATGGTACTTCTTGCCGATTAAGTTAATATTTTCTAATACGTGCAAAAAGGATTTACTTATCATTCAATAATTATTTGTTAGTGCGATTATCTATAGTTCATCTGCATGTTTCTTATATAACATTGTTTTAGAATTTTGATGTTTTAAGTTTAGTGTGTGTTTTGTGCTATTAAGTAAACCAACTGGGCAGTTATATGCCTACATTTGAGAAAACTATATGTAAAAGTGAATGTAATTTTAGTTTAATGGTGTTTGGATATACGTTGTTCTATAATATCGTTTGGTAAATATTTACTATTTAATATTAATAAAATATATTACGTATAAGGCCTACTATATATCTCTTTCATTTTCACAATTTTCATTTACTTATTTATTATAAATTCTAGTATAAAACGACCGCAGGTTAGGCATAATTCGACGATTAAGAAAAAAATAATCTATATTTATTTTTCCACTGCAACAAACGTACCGACTCCAGCAATAGGCTATTATTTTAAAATTCTCGATTTAAAACAAATACTTTATTCAACATGGTCAAAGACTCCCTGACCCGTTAAGTTTCAACAACGCAACGTCAAGTTATGTTGATAGATTTAACGCGCTCAACTTTATAACTTGCTCACAACTTTATTTCCCGCTCGCCCAGCTCTTGTCTCCCACACCACTGTATGTATAATCCACACGCATCGTCCGCCCACTTTCTTTTATTTATAATCTGCTCACGCAACTTTATAGTCCCCTCACACCACTTTATAGTCCGCTCACCATAACTTTATAATCCGCACACAAAACGTTATTATTCCCTCGCACATATACCGCCCAACAATACGTTATAGCCCGCTAACATAACTTTATAGTCCCCTCATACAACATTATAGTCCATTCACACAAATTCAAAATAGGCTCACACAACTTTATAGTTCTCTTTCACAACTTTATCGTTCCCTCACACAACTTTATAGTTCTCTTTCACAACTTTATCGTTCCCTCACACAACTTTATAGTTCTCTCTCACAACTGTAACGTTCAATCACACAACTTTATAGTTCTCTTTCACAACTTTATCGTTCCCTCACAAAACTTTATAGTTCTCTTTCACAACTTTATCGTTCCCTCACACAACTTTATAGTTCTCTCTCACAACTGTAACGTTCAATCACACAACTTTATAGTTCTCTTTCACAACTTTATCGTTCCCTCACAAAACTTTATAGTTCTCTTTCACAACTTTATCGTTCCCTCACACAACTTTATAGTTCTCTCTCACAACTGTAACGTTCCCTCACACAACTTTATAGTTCTCTCTCACAACTGTAACGTTCACTCACACAACTTTATAGTTCTCTTTCACAACTTTATCGTTCCCTCACAAAACTTTATAGTTCTCTTTCACAACTTTATCGTTCCCTCACACAACTTTATAGTTATCTTTCACAACTTTATCGTTCCCTCACAAAACTTTATAGTTCTCTTTCACAACTTTATCGTTCCCTCACACAACTTTATAGTTCTCTCTCACAACTGTAACGTTCACTCACACAACTTTATAGTTCTCTTTCACAACTTTATCGTTCCCTCACACAACTTTATAGTTCTCTTTCACAACTTTATCGTTCCCTCACACAACTTTATAGTTCTCTCTCACAACTGTAACGTTCAATCACACAACTGTATAGTTCTCTTTCACAACTTTATCGTTCCCTCACAAAACTTTATAGTTCTCTTTCACAACTTTATCGTTCCCTCACACAACTTTATAGTTCTCTCTCACAACTGTAACGTTCCCTCACACAACTTTATAGTTCTCTCTCACAACTGTAACGTTCACTCACACAACTTTATAGTTCTCTTTCACAACTTTATCGTTCCCTCACAAAACTTTATAGTTCTCTTTCACAACTTTATCGTTCCCTCACACAACTTTATAGTTATCTTTCACAACTTTATCGTTCCCTCACAAAACTTTATAGTTCTCTTTCACAACTTTATCGTTCCCTCACACAACTTTATAGTTCTCTCTCACAACTGTAACGTTCACTCACACAACTTTATAGTTCTCTTTCACAACTTTATCGTTCCCTCACACAACTTTATAGTTCTCTCTCACAACTTTATCGTTCCCTCACACAACTTTATAGTTCTCTCTCACAACTGTAACGTTCACTCACACAACTTTATAGTTCTCTTTCACAACTTTATCGTTCCCTCACACAACTTTATAGTTCTCTCTCACAACTTTATCGTTCCCTCACAAAACTTTATAGTTCTCTTTCACAACTTTATCGTTCCCTCACACAACTTTATAGTTCTCTCTCACAACTGTAACGTTCACTCACACAACTTTATAGTTCTCTTTCACAACTTTATCGTTCCCTCACACAACTTTATAGTTCTCTCTCACAACTTTATCGTTCCCTCACACAACTTTATAGTTCTCTCTCACAACTGTAACGTTCACTCACACAACTTTATAGTTCTCTTTCACAACTTTATAGTTCTCTTTCACAACTTTATCGTTCCCTCACACAACTTTATAGTTCTCTCTCGCAGCTTTATCGTTCCCTCATAGTACTTTATTGTCAGTTCACACAACTTTATAGACTACTCACTGATCTTTATTATCAGCTTATACAACTTGCAAATCCTCCCCTCCCACACAGTACAACGGGCATCAACCACGGCATCCACAGCGTCGTCCATGAGGACAGTAAAGTGTCTACGAGTGACCAAGGCATATTAAAAAAAGCTACATTGATTTCTGAGGTGCAGATGTCGTCCGTGTTTACCATGATTGATGATGTCAAATCATGTTCGAACTTCGACAACTACCATCAGACTATATTGCCTAGTTTGTAACTACTCTTTAGGGCAGTCCTTATTGTTTTTTCTTCTGTCTTCAAAGTGTTCAAATGAATAAGAAAATAAAACATGTTATTGGTTAGGATTGGATATGTTAATTCCAGATAAAGGAGGGGCGGGGGGGGGGGAACTGTACGCAATAAAAATTCATCCCTCTCCAGGGGAAATTCGACGCAAATAACAGATGATTAGTCTCAAAGATGAAACTGTAACCTGTTCTATTGTGTTTAGTTTATTGTTTTTGTTAAAATAACGTACCACTGTAACCTGCTCCTTTCCCAAAATTGAGAATTTAACATTGAGGCGGGATATTAATTCGCTAAGGCGGGTTTTGCGTCCAGTTTCCCTCCTGTCTCGTTAATTCATCGACTTATGGAACAGTCTTTCTTCAGAAATAAATATTTAAAATTTTGAATAGAAATTATAAAGAGACGGCAAGAAAACAAGCACGTTAAGTAAAAAACCTTACCAGTAGGTTTCTTAGTACCAAATTATGTAAATAACTAAAAAGCAACAAGACCTAGACGTTGCATGTAATCAGTGATCAGCTGACAGCAGCCCGCTGATCTGTAGGTTTCACCCCGCAGCTGAAGGCATTCTCAGGAGGCCAAGCTAGGAAAAGTAGAGTAAAATAAATAAATATAATTCGTAATTATTGGTTACTCAAACTTATACTTCAATAACACAGTAGTATACGGCGGGTTTGAAATAAAGTAAGCATGCATTAGGCTTTTGCGACTATTTCCTTCTTGAATCTTGTACTTGTAGGAGTACGTACTGGTACTGTATAATAGTGCCATATATTATATGAATGGCATTGATTCAATAAAATTGTTCTTTGATGTGAAAAAACAGCTTATTAATCAGCTGACCTTACCCAGGAGCCTAATGTAAGCTGAAACCCAGAACCAGCCTTGGAAAATTAATTAAAATATCGCAAGTATTATTAATGGTGTTGCAGGGCTTTTAGTTGGTGTATTGCCCTACACTTTATTTCCTGTAAGGGTTTGTAAAGCCTATTGTACTGTAGGCTGTAGGCCTATGCCTACTCTGGGATGAAAGAGCTCTATACATAGTAGGCCTACCGAATCGTATATTTGTCGGAAGAAAATTTGAAGCCACATAAACTTTCAAACGAAGATCAGGCTAATCAAAAAACATCTGATTGGATTGAATCCCTACAAAATATATATATTCTACAGAAGATAGGATAGGGATAGTAAAATGTAGGATTTAGAATAAAAAGTGATCTGATTTTGGATGTGTTTTCAAATAATACGTTATTTTGTGAATTAAATATTATGTCACTATCTTCTAAGACAATAATAATGATCACTTACTTACTACATTCTTTCGTATACCGTTAACAAGTCTTTACAACAAGGCGTTAACCAGCGTTAGGCACTACTTTGCATACACTCAAATGAATAAGTTACAGTAGTAATATTAATAATTTTTCACTTATAATAATATTAATAAAGCTAGTTTAAAGCAACCGTCTCACATACCAGTCGTTCTATTCAATTACAAAAATTGAAGAAATATAAATCTTTAGGAATTCCCCAATATATGCCTAGCTTGATACTGACGTGTACCACATAAAGCTGTTATTAAATCCAGCCTAAAGTTGTTATTTTTTTCAGTTCTGGTAAGTAAATTACCCTCGAAAGATGAATTTCAGATAAAAATATATTTTTTTTAAGAATTCAAGCCAATACCGCCTAATAATAGTAGGCCGGACTGATCGTATTGTGGCTATCCATTCACTATATTATACGACGGTATGATAAGATTCGGTTGGAGTAGGCCTAGTGTTCTTTCCCATTGTTTCAATCAACATTAGAATTCTAATTTCAGTCACTTCCGCACCAGAACTAATCAACTGATGAGTTTTGTGATTATTTCATATTCTAGCAGATATAAAAATAATCAGAAATATGCGTGTTTTACATCTACATTCTGATTAATCCAACTTATTATGAAAATGTAACCTGTGGTAATTTCCGTTTATTGTTTTGGGATGAATTACATACTGTAACCTGTTCCTTTCCCTTAATTTGCAATTTATCAAGCGAATGTTGCCGGTGGTCGAAGGTTTTTTCGTGGCGTTTGGATATCGAAAGGAGAAAAATTTAAATTTAAATTGCATAATAATACGACCATCATTTCCACGTAAAGAGTTTGCAGTGGCACCTTATTCTAACCAAAACAATAAAGAATAGATAAAGATAGAACAGATTACATTTTTTTGGAGTGCCGTAATCAATCATCAGTGCGTCCATTTTTTTGGAGTACCGTAATCAATCATCAGTGCGTCCATTTTTTTGGAGTACCGTAATCAATCATCAGTGCGTCCATTTTTTTGGAGTACCGTAATCAATCATCAGTGCGTCCATTTTTTTGGAGTACCGTAATCAATCATCAGTGCGTCCATTTTTTTGGAGTACCGTAATCAATCATCAGTGCGTCCATTTTTTTGGAGTACCGTAATCAATCATCAGTGCGTCCATTTTTTTGGAGTACCGTAATCAATCATCAGTGCGTCCATTTTTTTGGAGTACCGTAATCAATCATCAGTGCGTCCATTTTTTTGGAGTACCGTAATCAATCATCAGTGCGTCCATTTTTTTGGAGTACCGTAATCAATCATCAGTGCGTCCATTTTTTTGGAGTACCGTAATCAATCATCAGTGCGTCCATTTTTTGTGCGTCGATTTTCCGTTAATTAAGAGGTATGAATTTTGATTGTGTCGAAAATATCTGTGAAATTTGACTTACAGACTTTTAGGTTTCTTTGCCGCAGTGCCGTCTTGTCAGCCAGACAGCCACAAACAATTTTTGGTTTTGTATTGCTTGTCTATTTTAGAGTCTGGGCCACCGTCTATAAATGTCCTCGCTCTGTCCGCAGATTATACATTTCGGGTATTGTATTGTATTTTTTACATTTGTTGCTATTTTTTGCACCCGCTCCACTTCTTCTAAAATAAACTGAAAAGATTACACAATTATACTTTCCAATAATATTTTATTTTATGTGGATGGTCCAATACCAATGTGGATGGTTCTTTTTTGTTGTGGAATAATATTATTATTAATAATTAACAGAATAAAGCAAATTAAATGTATTTATTCAAAAAGTGAAATATTTAAGTTCCAGTTAAGTTTCAGTTCGCAGCACTAGATGCAACCACCAGTATCTGGCTGGACTTGGAATGTGGCAGAATGTGGCAGAGAGATATGCCTGGGCCTGCAGATATGTGCCAATAAAATAGGACGTATGGGGGTCTTACTCCGACAGGCTTTGGGGCCCCTTGGGCCACCAAGTACTGACCGGCCCTATTAAATAATGTAACATCCTAATAGCAATATTTACCACAAGAATAAACTCACCTAACCACACTGTGTACGACAATACAGGCACTGGTAAGCATTCAAACAAATACAGCAGTAGCCCATCCCATAAAATTAACATAATACAGTTTACCACGCCGGCCTATATATCACTACATAATAAAACAAAATAAATTTAATAAAAATAAAAGGGTTTTCGCGATTTAAACGCTGAACCTTAGGTTTCCTGGTTCTCCTCATCAGGTGCGTGCCATACCACGCACCCTAACAAAACAAACTGCGCCACTAAGTTAAGACATTGAGTAATAAATTATTAGAATTACCCTACCATGTGACGAAGGTCCGAATGAGACGAAGGTCCGAATGAGACGAAGGTCCGAATGAGACGAAGGTCCGAATGAGACGAAGGTCCGAATGAGACGAAGGTCCGAATGAGACGAAGGTCCGAATGAGACGAAGGTCCGATTGAGACGAAGGTCCGAATGAGACGAAGGTCCGAATGAGACGAAGGTCCGAATGAGACGAAGGTCCGAATGAGACGAAGGTCCGAATGAGGCGTAGGTCCGAATGAGACGAAGGTCCGAATGAGACGAAGGTCCGAATGAGACGAAGGTCCGAATGAGACGAAGGTCCGAATGAGACGAAGTTCCGAATGAGACGAAGGTCCGAATGTGATGAAGGTCCGAAAGTGTCCGCCTGGGTCGCTTTTTTTTCGGACCTTCGTCCTGTTCGGATTCGGACCTTCGTCCTAGGTGTGAGGACTTTCGTCAACGGCCACGAACTGCACTTTATAGAAGGCAGTTCAGTTTGCATGGGCCAAAGGCAACAAACATTAGATGTTTATCATCCCATGACGAAGAATGTAGAAATCTTTCTCACACCGTCATGGGAATTGTAACTCTTACAACGCAAACATGATTTATGAAACTCCCTTATTGGCATTCTGAGCTACTGTACTGTATTAACAAGTAGCAAAGCAACTTGCGAGATTCTAAGTTTAAATCGATTTTTCACCGTACTTTCTCCAGATAAACAAAAACAGTTATCTAAAACAGCGTCAAATATTTAACTTATTTTATTCCAAAATTGTAACATTACTCAACGCCGTTAGTATTAACAGCGAGTTGTTATTTAGCACTTTACAACTTTAGAGGACATTACAGCATTGTATTGGCCTGTACATTTAGTATTGTATTTGGTGTTATTGTTTACGTGGTAACCCATGACGGCGTTAAGTAATGTCCACTAAGGGGACATTACTTATCGCCGTAATTGTATACCACGTAAACAATAGGTGGAAATTTGCCTGACAGCCAGATAGGCCCACGCATTACCTACCAGTAGGCGGGGTATAGCTATTAATAAGCAGTAGGGCCTAGCTATATTATTATAACATGGCTCCAAACGCCACCATATATTTAAGCTAACTTATTTATAACATAATTTATGTCATTTTTACATTTATTTATACAGCAACTAATATAATTTGTGCAGTTTCTATCACTTATAATGTATATGTACAATCATTTCGTAATGTTAAAAATTTGTAATAAAACTACATACATACTTGTTGCAAAGAACTTTACAGTGTTCTGATCCTCGTGGCTTTATTTTCACTCACTCACTAACGTTCGTTCGTGTAACAAAGCCACTCGGATCATCACACTGTAAAGTGCTACTTTACACACAAGTATGTAAATAATTATTATGTTACAACGTTGTTGGTAATACATTTAATGGAGAAGGCCTACGGACAATTCCGATCCGGACAATAGCATAACGTTGTTAAGGGGCGTCGACAAATTACGTAACGCCAATTCGGCCAATTTTTCACCCAAAAACCCTCCCACCCACCCCACACCCCCCTTATACATCTAAAATAGGTCTATGAACAGTATTTGTACAGCGCATATTCTTGTCCTATAATAATGTATTATTTATTTATTCACCTGTATTAATTATTGGTAAATAACAAATTGTATTCGTTATTTATGCATTCTTTATATATATTATATATGTATTATCATACATAATTGGTTAAACACTTTAATATTAATTAATTAAATAAATGCAATAATAACCAAAATTCATTCAATAATATAACCTCGTGGTCAATACCTACAGTATACAGACAGTCATACTGCAGCCATAGAATTGAATTGCAACGTAAATAACGTATAATAATTATAAGTGATTGCGTTACGTAACAAATCATCTTACAGCCGCTCCCGCATGTGACTCTGTATGTGTCATACTTCACAACCCCCCCCCCCCGTCATTGGTGTTTCGGACCTTCGTCCTGGAACCCCGAAAATCTGAGAAAGTGGGGGAAACATCTAGCGAATCCATCTTGGCGAATTAATATCCCGCCTCAATGTTAAATTCTCAATTTGGGGAAAGGAGCAGGTTACAGCGGCACGTTATTTTAACCAAAACAATAAACTAAACACAATAGAACAAGTTAGTTTTATTTTGGGAGTAATCAGCTGTTATTTGTGTCCAATTTACCCTGGAGAGGGATGAATTTTTATTCCGTCCAGTTTCCTCCCATATCTGGAAAGTCTGCAACCATCAGCCCATGCCTACTGTATATGCTGTTCCCCACTGAATGCAGCTTAACCTTAATTAGCACTTACAGGTTATAACGAACCTGCCTATTAATAGCCCAGGGTAGTTTTTGTCAAGAGTTGAGCCGTTCAAAAACACGATGTGGTTGAGTGTATAACCATCCCATATCTCAAAAACTCAAGCAGGTACGCAAAAATTTTAATAACAAACTCTACATAAATTTTGGTTGCGCACAAGACTGTATATTTTTTGTGGCGTTTCGATCACGGGATTAGTTCGTTTAAAGCCAGCTTACTGGATTTCTAGTGTCAAAATATTTTCGATTTTTACAGATTGCAGATATGTGGACGAGTCAAAAAATTATCAACAGAGTGAGCTCATTGGAATAGCTGTGATGAAGAAATCGCTGCACAATATTTTATTTAAACTTAAAAGAACTTGAAAGCCATTAGTACTATGAGGATGGGATAAGCTTGGGGGATATTGAGATAGAATTGAGTTAGTTTTATTTTGCGCGAGGCAATGCATCAAATTACACCTTGGAAATTACATTTTGGAAACCGATCCCTGGAGCGTGTAATGAGATGAATATATCAAACGCTTGGGGATGGATGCATCCATTACGGGGCTGCTTCTATGCTGCACGTTGGAGAGGAATTCAAGGTTGCCGCATGTGCTCTCTTTTATTCCACGTATGAAGAGTTTTCCATGCTGCCATATTAATTACGACTTATGATTCTATTCTGGCACGTTCATTACAAATCCCCATGGAAGGTACATTATAACAACTTCCGTTTTATTCTCTTAGACATAGATTTAGCATTTTTTGAATGGACATAAAGTTATGATAATTAATAATAATAATAAATTGGTTGAAATGTGCGTGTAAGAGTATCGTTTCAGCTTTACTCACATAAGGCATAGAAATTGGTTTAAATCATTCCATGTACTTAGCTAAACTAATGTCAAGTTATAATTTTGTGTTTTAATACAATGGCAGTAAATTAAAACTAATATGTGGGGAGAGCCACGAAGATGGCGGAGTCCTAGCGAACTTACACTGTTGGGGGTGTGTGGGTAATAATGGCAAATAGTTGTCGTTGTCATTGTTGTTGTCTCGTTGTCGTTGTCGTTGTTGTTGTCTCGCTGTCGTTGTCGTTGTTGTTTTGTCATTGTTGTTGTCTCGTTGTCGTTGTCGTTGTCGTTGTTGTTGTCTCGTTGTCGTTGTCGTTGTTGTTGTCTCAGTGTCGTTGTCGTTGTCGTTGTTGTTTTGTCATTGTTGTTGTCTCGTTGTCGTTGTTGTTGTCTCGTTGTCGTTGTCGTTGTTGTTGTCTCGTTGTTGTTGTCGTTGTTGTTGTTTCATTGTCGTCGTCGTTTTTGTTGTCTCGTTGTTGTTGTTTGTTGTTGTTTTGTCGTTGTCGTTGTTGTTGTCTCGTTGTCGTTGTCGTTGTTGTTTTGTCATTGTTGTTGTCTCGTTGTCGTTGTTGTTGTCTCGTTGTCGTCATCGTTGTTGTTGTCTCATTGTCGTTGTTGTTTTGTCATTGTCGTTGTTGTTGTCTCATTGTCGTTGTTGTTGTCTCATTGTTGTTGTCGTTGTTGTTGTCTCATTGTCGTTTTTGTTTTGTTGTTGTTGTTGTCTCGTTGTCATTGTTGTTTTGTTGTTGTTGTTGTTGTCTCATTGTCGTTGTTGTTGTTGTTGTCATGTTGTCGTTGTTGTTTTGTTGTTGTTGTTGTCTCGTTGTCATTGTTGTTTTGTTGTTGTTGTTGTTGTTGTCTCATTGTCGTTGTTGTTGTTGTTGTTGTCATGTTGTCGTTGTTGTTTTGTCATTGTTCTCGTCTCGTTGTCATTGTTGTTGTTTCGTTATTATTGTTGTTGTCTCGTTATCGTTGTCGTTGTTGTTGTCTCATTGTCGTTGTCATTGTTGTTGTCTCATTGTCATTGTTGTTGTCTCATTGTCGTTGTCGTTGTCGTTGTCGTTGTCGTTGTCGTTGTCGTTGTCGTTGTCGTTGTCGTTGTCGTTGTCGTTGTCGTTGTCGTTGTCGTTGTCGTTTTCGTTGTCGTTGTCGTTGTCGTTGTCGTTGTCGTTGTCGTTGTCGTTGTCGTTGTCGTTGTCATTGTCGTTGTCGTTGTCGTTGTCATTGTCGTTGTCGTTGTCGTTGTCGTTGTCATTGTCGTTGTCGTTGTCGTTGTCGTTGTCGTTGTTGTTGTTGTTGTCGTTGTCGTTGTCGTTGTTGTTGTCGTTGTCGTTGTCGTTGTCGTTGTCGTTGTCGTTGTCGTTGTTGTTGTCTCATTGTCGTTGTTGTTGTCGTTGTCGTTGTCGTTGTTGTTGTCTCATTGTCGTTGTCATTGTCGTTGTCGTTGTCGTTGTCGTTGTCGTTGTCGTTGTCGTTGTCGTTGTCGTTGTCGTTGTCGTTGTCGTTGTCGTTGTCATTGTCGTTGTCGTTGTTGTTGTCATTGTCGTTGTCGTTGTCGTTGTCGTTGTTGTTGTCATTGTCGTTGTCGTTGTTGTTGTCTCATTGTCGTTGTCGTTGTCGTTGTCGTTGTCGTTGTCGTTGTCGTTGTCGTTGTCGTTGTCGTTGTCGTTGTCGTTGTCGTTGTCGTTGTCGTTGTCGTTGTCGTTGTCGTTGTCGTTGTCGTTGTCGTTGTCGTTGTCGTTGTCGTTGTCGTTGTCGTTGTCGTTGTCGTTGTCGTTGTCGTTGTCGTTGTCGTTGTCGTTGTCGTTGTCGTTGTCGTTGTCGTTGTCGTTGTCGTTGTCGTTGTCGTTGTCGTTGTCGTTGTCGTTGTCGTTGTCGTTGTCGTTGTCGTTGTCGTTGTCGTTGTCGTTGTCGTTGTCGTTGTCGTTGTCGTTGTCGTTGTCGTTGTCGTTGTCGTTGTCGTTGTCGTTGTCGTTGTCGTTGTCGTTGTCGTTGTCGTTGTCGTTGTCGTTGTCGTTGTCGTTGTCGCTGTCGTTGTCGTTGTCGTTGTCGTTGTCGTTGTCGTTGTCGTTGTCGTTGTCGTTGTCGTTGTCGTTGTCGTTGTCGTTGTCGTTGTCGTTGTCGTTGTCGTTGTCGTTGTCGTTGTTGTTGTCTCATTGTCGTTGTAATTGTCGTTGTCGTTGTCGTTGTCGTTGTCGTTGTCGTTGTCGTTGTCGTTGTCGTTGTCATTGTCGTTGTCGTTGTCGTTGTCGTTGTCGTTGTCGTTGTCATTGTCGTTGTCGTTGTCATTGTCGTTGTCGTTGTCGTTGTTGTTGTCTCATTGTCGTTGTAATTGTTGTTGTCGTTGTCGTTGTCGTTGTCATTGTCGTTGTCGTTGTCATTGTCGTTGTCGTTGTCGTTGTTGTTGTCTCATTGTCGTTGTAATTGTTGTTGTCTCATTGTCGTTGTCGTTGTCGTTGTCGTTGTCGTTGTCGTTGTCGTTGTCGTTGTCGTTGTCGTTGTCGTTGTCGTTGTCATTGTCATTGTCGTTGTCGTTGTCGTTGTCGTTGTCGTTGTCGTTGTCTTTGTCGTTGTCGTTGTCGTTGTCGTTGTCGTTGTCGTTGTCGTTGTCGTTGTCGTTGTCGTTGTCGTTGTCGTTGTCGTTGTCGTTGTCGTTGTCGTTGTCGTTGTCGTTGTCGTTGTCGTTGTCGTTGTCGTTGTCGTTGTCGTTGTCGTTGTCGTTGTCGTTGTCGTTGTCGTTGCCGTTGTCGTTGTCGTTGTCGTTGCCGTTGTCGTTGTCGTTGTCGTTGTCGTTGTCGTTGTCGTTGTCGTTGTCGTTGTCATTGTTGTTGTCATTGTCGTTGTCGTTGTCGTTGTCGTTGTCATTGTCGTTGTCGTTGTCGTTGTTGTTGTCTCATTGTCGTTGTTGTTGTCGTTGTCGTTGTCGTTGTTGTTGTCTCATTGTCGTTGTCATTGTCGTTGTCGTTGTCGTTGTCGTTGTCGTTGTCGTTGTCGTTGTCGTTGTCGTTGTCGTTGTCGTTGTCATTGTCGTTGTCGTTGTCGTTGACGTTGTCGTTGTCGTTGTCGTTGTCGTTGTCGTTGTCGTTGTCGTTGTCGTTGTCATTGTCGTTGTCGTTGTTGTTGTCATTGTCGTTGTCGTTGTCGTTGTCGTTGTCGTTGTCGTTGTCGTTGTCGTTGTCGTTGTCGTTGTCGTTGTCGTTGTCGTTGTCGTTGTCGTTGTCGTTGTCGTTGTCGTTGTCGTTGTCGTTGTCGTTGTCGTTGTCGTTGTCGTTGTCGTTGTCGTTGTCGTTGTCGTTGTCGTTGTCGTTGTCGTTGTCGTTGTCGTTGTCGTTGTCGTTGTCGTTGTCGTTGTCGTTGTCGTTGTCGTTGTCGTTGTCGTTGTCGTTGTCGTTGTCGTTGTCGTTGTCGTTGTCGTTGTCGTTGTCGTTGTCGTTGTCGTTGTCGTTGTCGTTGTCGTTGCCGTTGTCGTTGTCGTTGTCGTTGCCGTTGTCGTTGTCGTTGTCGTTGTCGTTGTCGTTGTCGTTGTCGTTGTTGTTGTCGTTGTCGTTGTCGTTGTCGTTGTCATTGTCGTTGTCGTTGTCGTTGTTGTTGTCTCATTGTCGTTGTTGTTGTCGTTGTCGTTGTCGTTGTTGTTGTCTCATTGTCGTTGTCGTTGTCGTTGTCGTTGTCGTTGTCGTTGTCGTTGTCGTTGTCGTTGTCGTTGTCGTTGTCGTTGTCGTTGTCGTTGTCGTTGTCGTTGTCGTTGTCGTTGTCGTTGTCGTTGTCGTTGCCGTTGTCGTTGTCGTTGTCGTTGTCGTTGTCGTTGTCGTTGTCGTTGTCGTTGTCGTTGTCGTTGTCGTTGTCGTTGTCGTTGTCATTGTCGTTGTCGTTGTCGTTGTCGTTGTCATTGTCGTTGTCGTTGTCGTTGTTGTTGTCTCATTGTCGTTGTTGTTGTCGTTGTCGTTGTCGTTGTTGTTGTCTCATTGTCGTTGTCATTGTCGTTGTCGTTGTCGTTGTCGTTGTCGTTGTCGTTGTCGTTGTCGTTGTCGTTGTCGTTGTCGTTGTCGTTGTCGTTGTCGTTGTCGTTGTCGTTGACGTTGTCGTTGTTGTTGTCGTTGTCGTTGTCGTTGTCGTTGTCATTGTCGTTGTCGTTGTTGTTGTCATTGTCGTTGTCGTTGTCGTTGTCGTTGTCGTTGTCGTTGTCGTTGTCGTTGTCGTTGTCGTTGTCGTTGTCGTTGTCGTTGTCGTTGTCGTTGTCGTTGTCGTTGTCGTTGTCGTTGTCGTTGTCGTTGCCGTTGTCGTTGTCGTTGTCGTTGCCGTTGTCGTTGTCGTTGTCGTTGCCGTTGTCGTTGTCGTTGTCGTTGTCGTTGTCGTTGTCGTTGTCGTTGTTGTTGTCATTGTCGTTGTCGTTGTCGTTGTCATTGTCGTTGTCGTTGTCGTTGTTGTTGTCTCATTGTCGTTGTTGTTGTCGTTGTCGTTGTCGTTGTTGTTGTCTCATTGTCGTTGTCATTGTCGTTGTCGTTGTCGTTGTCGTTGTCGTTGTCGTTGACGTTGTCGTTGTTGTTGTCGTTGTCGTTGTCGTTGTCGTTGTCGTTGTCATTGTCGTTGTTGTTGTCATTGTCGTTGTCGTTGTCGTTGTCGTTGTCGTTGTCGTTGTCGTTGTCGTTGTCGTT
Source organism: Nemertoderma westbladi (assembly GCA_032718475.1). NCBI lineage: Eukaryota > Metazoa > Xenacoelomorpha > Nemertodermatida > Nemertodermatidae > Nemertoderma > Nemertoderma westbladi. Next base: position 17,732 of record JAUCBJ010004897.1, on the reverse strand, counting down.
GTCGTTGTCGTTGTCGTTGTCGTTGTCGTTGTCGTTGTCGTTGTCGTTGTCGTTGTCGTTGTCGTTGTCGTTGTCGTTGTCGTTGTCGTTGTCGTTGTCGTTGTCGTTGTCGTTGTCGTTGTCGTTGTCGTTGTCGTTGTCGTTGTCGTTGTCGTTGTCGTTGTCGTTGTCGTTGTCGTTGTCGTTGTCGTTGTCGTTGTCGTTGTCGTTGTCGTTGTCATTGTCGTTGTCGTTGTCGTTGTCGTTGCCGTTGTCGTTGTCGTTGTCGTTGCCGTTGTCGTTGTCGTTGTCGTTGTCATTGTCGTTGTCGTTGTCGTTGTTGTTGTCGTTGTCGTTGTCGTTGTCGTTGTCATTGTCGTTGTCGTTGTCGTTGTTGTTGTCTCATTGTCGTTGTTGTTGTCGTTGTCGTTGTCGTTGTTGTTGTCTCATTGTCGTTGTCGTTGTCGTTGTCGTTGTCGTTGTCGTTGTCGTTGTCGTTGTCGTTGTCGTTGTCGTTGTCGTTGTCGTTGTCGTTGTCGTTGTCGTTGTCGTTGTCGTTGTCGTTGTCGTTGCCGTTGTCGTTGTCGTTGTCGTTGTCGTTGTCGTTGTCGTTGTCATTGTCGTTGTCGTTGTCGTTGTCGTTGTCATTGTCGTTGTCGTTGTCGTTGTTGTTGTCTCATTGTCGTTGTTGTTGTCGTTGTCGTTGTCGTTGTTGTTGTCTCATTGTCGTTGTCGTTGTCGTTGTCGTTGTTGTTGTCTCATTGTCGTTGTCATTGTCATTGTCGTTGTCGTTGTCGTTGTCGTTGTCGTTGTCGTTGTCGTTGTCGTTGTCGTTCTCGTTGTCGTTGTCGTTGTCGTTGTCGTTGTCGTTGTCGTTGTCGTTGTCGTTGTCGTTGTCGTTGTCGTTGTCGTTGTCGTTGTCGTTGTCGTTGTCGTTGTCGTTGTCGTTGTCGTTGTCGTTGTCGTTGTCGTTGTCGTTGTCGTTGTCGTTGTCGTTGTCGTTGTCGTTGTCGTTGTCGTTGTCGTTGTCGTTGTCGTTGTCGTTGTCGTTGTCGTTGTCGTTGTCGTTGTCATTGTCGTTGTCGTTGTCGTTGTCATTGTCGTTGTCGTTGTCGTTGTCATTGTCGTTGTCGTTGTCGTTGTCGTTGTCGTTGTCGTTGTCGTTGTCGTTGTCGTTGTCGTTGTCGTTGTCGTTGTCGTTGTCGTTGTCGTTGTCGTTGTCGTTGTCGTTGTCGTTGTCGTTGTCATTGTCGTTGTCGTTGTCGTTGTCGTTGCCGTTGTCGTTGTCGTTGTCGTTGCCGTTGTCGTTGTCGTTGTCGTTGTCGTTGTCGTTGTCGTTGTCGTTGTTGTTGTCGTTGTCGTTGTCGTTGTCGTTGTCATTGTCGTTGTCGTTGTCGTTGTTGTTGTCTCATTGTCGTTGTTGTTGTCGTTGTCGTTGTCGTTGTTGTTGTCTCATTGTCGTTGTCGTTGTCGTTGTCGTTGTCGTTGTCGTTGTCGTTGTCGTTGTCGTTGTCGTTGTCGTTGTCGTTGTCGTTGTCGTTGTCGTTGTCGTTGTCGTTGTCGTTGTCGTTGTCGTTGCCGTTGTCGTTGTCGTTGTCGTTGTCGTTGTCGTTGTCGTTGTCATTGTCGTTGTCGTTGTCGTTGTCGTTGTCATTGTCGTTGTCGTTGTCGTTGTTGTTGTCTCATTGTCGTTGTTGTTGTCGTTGTCGTTGTCGTTGTTGTTGTCTCATTGTCGTTGTCGTTGTCGTTGTCGTTGTTGTTGTCTCATTGTCGTTGTCATTGTCGTTGTCGTTGTCGTTGTCGTTGTCGTTGTCGTTGTCGTTGTCGTTGTCGTTGTCGTTCTCGTTGTCGTTGTCGTTGTCGTTGTCGTTGTCGTTGTCGTTGTCGTTGTCGTTGTCGTTGTCGTTGTCGTTGTCGTTGTCGTTGTCGTTGTCGTTGTCGTTGTCGTTGTCGTTGTCGTTGTCGTTGTCGTTGTCGTTGTCGTTGTCGTTGTCGTTGTCGTTGTCGTTGTCGTTGTCGTTGTCGTTGTCGTTGTCGTTGTCGTTGTCGTTGTCGTTGTCGTTGTCGTTGTCGTTGTCATTGTCGTTGTCGTTGTCGTTGTCATTGTCGTTGTCGTTGTCGTTGTCATTGTCGTTGTCGTTGTCGTTGTCGTTGTCGTTGTCGTTGTCGTTGTCGTTGTCGTTGTCGTTGTCGTTGTCGTTGTCGTTGTCGTTGTCGTTGTCGTTGTCGTTGTCGTTGTCGTTGTCATTGTCGTTGTCGTTGTCGTTGTTGTTGTCTCATTGTCGTTGTCATTGTTGTTGTCTCATTGTCGTTGTCGTTGTCGTTGTCGTTGTCGTTGTCGTTGTCGTTGTCGTTGTCGTTGTCGTTGTCGTTGTCGTTGTCGTTGTCGTTGTCGTTGTCGTTGTCGTTGTCGTTGTCGTTGTCGTTGTCGTTGTCGTTGTCGTTGTTGTTGTCATTGTCGTTGTCGTTGTTGTTGTCATTGTCGTTGTCGTTGTTGTTGTCTCATTGTCGTTGTCGTTGTCGTTGTCGTTGTCGTTGTCGTTGTCGTTGTCGTTGTCGTTGTCGTTGTCATTGTCGTAGTCGTTGTTGTTGTCATTGTCGTTGTCGTTGTTGTTGTCTCATTGTCGTTGTCGTTGTCGTTGTCGTTGTCGTTGTCGTTGTCGTTGTCGTTGTCGTTGTCGTTGTCGTTGTCGTTGTCGTTGTCGTTGTCGTTGTCGTTGTCGTTGTCGTTGTCGTTGTCGTTGTCGTTGTCGTTGTCGTTGTCGTTGTCGTTGTCGTTGTCGTTGTCGTTGTCGTTGTCGTTGTCGTTGTCGTTGTCATTGTCGTTGTCGTTGTCATTGTTGTTGTCTCATTGTCGTTGTCATTGTTGTTGTCTCATTGTCGTTGTCATTGTTGTTGTCTCATTGTCGTTGTCGTTGTCGTTGTCGTTGTCGTTGTCGTTGTCGTTGTCGTTGTCGTTGTCGTTGTCGTTGTCGTTGTCGTTGTCGTTGTCGTTGTCGTTGTCGTTGTCGTTGTCGTTGTCGTTGTCGTTGTCGTTGTCGTTGTCGTTGTCGTTGTCGTTGTCGTTGTCGTTGTCGTTGTCGTTGTCGTTGTCGTTGTCGTTGTCGTTGTCGTTGTCGTTGTCGTTGTCGTTGTCGTTGTCGTTGTCGTTGTCGTTGTCGTTGTCGTTGTCGTTGTCGTTGTCGTTGTCGTTGTCGTTGTCGTTGTCTCATTGTCATTGTCGTTGTCGTTGTCGTTGTCGTTGTCGTTGTCGTTGTCGTTGTCGTTGTCGTTGTCGTTGTCGTTGTCGTTGTCGTTGTCGTTGTCGTTGTCGTTGTCGTTGTCGTTGTCGTTGTCGTTGTCGTTGTCGTTGTCGTTGTCGTTGTCGTTGTCGTTGTCGTTGTCGTTGTCGTTGTCGTTGTCGTTGTCGTTGTCGTTGTCGTTGTCGTTGTCGTTGTCGTTGTCGTTGTCGTTGTCGTTGTCGTTGTCGTTGTCGTTGTCGTTGTCGTTGTCGTTGTCGTTGTCGTTGTCGTTGTCGTTGTCGTTGTCGTTGTCGTTGTCGTTGTCGTTGTCGTTGTCGTTGTCGTTGTCGTTGTCGTTGTCGTTGTCGTTGTCGTTGTCGTTGTCGTTGTCGTTGTCGTTGTCGTTGTCGTTGTCGTTGTCGTTGTCGTTGTCGTTGTCGTTGTCGTTGTCGTTGTCGTTGTCGTTGTCGTTGTCGTTGTCGTTGTCGTTGTCGTTGTCGTTGTCGTTGTCGTTGTCGTTGTCGTTGTCGTTGTCGTTGTCGTTGTCGTTGTCGTTGTCGTTGTCGTTGTCGTTGTCGTTGTCGTTGTCGTTGTCGTTGTCGTTGTCGTTGTCGTTGTCGTTGTCGTTGTCGTTGTCGTTGTCGTTGTCGTTGTCGTTGTCGTTGTCGTTGTCGTTGTCGTTGTCGTTGTCGTTGTCGTTGTCGTTGTCGTTGTCGTTGTCGTTGTCGTTGTCGTTGTCGTTGTCGTTGTCGTTGTCGTTGTCGTTGTCGTTGTCGTTGTCGTTGTCGTTGTCGTTGTCGTTGTCGTTGTCGTTGTCGTTGTCGTTGTCGTTGTTGTTGTCGTTGTCGTTGCCATTGCTGAGATTTTTTGATACTTTCAGCCTTCATCATTTCAACAGTCACCCACTAGAGTGATAATAGTGATAATCTTCCCCATTTCCTTGAATTTACTGAAAACATTTTGCTTATAATTCTTTCATGTGGGCATTTAACATTTATGTGACAGTTTATGTCACATGCTGCAATAAGTTGCCACTTCGTGTTACTTAAGACGCGCAATAATATATTGTTGGCTAATAATGTACAAGGTTAGCAAAATTAAAAAAAGCAAATAAAGTAAAAATGAGGTCGGGTCAAGGAAACATGGTAAAGTAGAAGTAGAGAGTAAAGTAGAGATGACACGGATGTGTGGTAGCAGACATGGAGGTGTGGTATGGCAGACACGGAGGTGTGGTATAGCAGACAGGAAGGTCTGGTAGAGCAGACACGGTCACAGATGTGTGGTATAGCAGACACGGATCTGTGGTATAGCTAGCAGACACACGGCCACGGAAGTGTGGTATAGCAAACACGGATGTGTGGTATAGCAGACACAGAGGTGTGTAGCAGACACGGTCACAGAAGTGTGGTATAGCAAACACGGATGTGGGGGAATTACCAGACATAGAGGTGTGGTATAGCAAACACAGAGGTGTGGTATAGCAGACACAGAGGTGTGGTACAGCAGACAGGAAGGACTGGTATTAGCAGATAGGGTCACGGAGTTGTGGTATACCCACAAACCTCTGATCTAAAACCGGTCCGTTTTTTGTGTTAATATGTCGCAGTCGCAGAGTCACTTCTGCAATTGAAATGTTTACTACTTCATTTAGATTATAGACCAAGAACAGCTTGATGGAATTTAACGAAGGTTTTCATGGTTTTCTATAGAGTAAGCTCACTTCATGTATATAAAAATGGCAGATTATGTGTATACTGTGTAGAATACTGTGTTACACACAGAATAGTAAATTAACTCGTAACTTATCTGATAAACTGAATATGTAATGGAATTTGTATTAGTATGCAGAGCGCAATTTCATTAGTTTAAACTTCCTCCCAATTTATTGGAATTGGGTAAAACTGAGACTCCCCCGTTCTCCAAATGGAAGAGCTTCGGAAATGTCAGAAAATTAAACCTTCTGCTACTCAGATTTAACCATTTCCTTGCCATTGTAATTGCAATTATAAATGTAGCTTCGCGGATTGTATATCCATTGTTGTAACAATGTCAGACAAGCAAACTCCCCAATCCTCTCCTAAAACAGCTTCTCGCAGTCCCAACCTAATCTTGAAATTCGGTTTTCCGTTCTGGAAGTCCACAGGGAATAGGGTAATTTGGTTGGACTTTGGGTTTTGGAATGTCAGTCGGGCATCCCATTACACTGCATGCATATCCTACAAGTAATTGCCTACAAGGATCCCGAGTTCCTTGTTCAGGCGAGGTAGCGCCCTTCTTGTATATAGCTGACACTTCCATTCATATAAGGATAAAGGAATTCGGTAACAATTCCATGGACTTGTCATCCAAGTGTCGTTGTAATCTGTACAACATGTTCCAATTTATTTCTATGCCCGATATTTATATTTATAATACACTTCGCCGGGACGTTTAGAACGGATGAAAATTATTAAAAATATAAATTTTTATTTAAAGTCACTGTAGATATAGTAAACATTGTCGCAACAGCTCTCGTCGCTACAGCAATGATGAAACCTTCTGAATAACGCAGGTTGTTAAACTTTGTTATTTAGTCACCTGGAATGCCGAAAAGTACCAAACCGAATTCATCCAAACATTATTTATTATTGAAAATATTTGCTGCGTTCTGCTGGTACTATTGCGGTGCTATTGTGGTAGCATCCAGAGGAGTACATGGCGCTCCTCTGAAAAAGCGTTTAGTCCTCATTCAGCCCATCATCATAGACATGTATAGAACTAAGAGAGTCCCACAAGAGATAAAAACGATTAAGTTAGTCACAGTCGCCAAGTACATCGACAAAACATGCCTAACTTCTACGGATCTTTTCGTGAAATATCATTGATTTCCATTGCTGCAGGTATGTATGTTCAGCTCGAATCTCTAGAAGGATGACCCTTACGTCTTTGGAGCAGACTGCTTCTGGTGCTTGTCTTTTTGTTAACTCCAGGTATGCCAAAATTTTGACAGTTAACTTTGACAGTCGTAATCATTAGATCTAATGGTTCGTGGATAACTGTTATGTGGGATTTTGGATACGTAAGGGCAGAATTGAATATTCTGCCCAGGATTTCGAAGTCCCATGAAATTAAACGAAATCCAGGGAATCGATTCTTTAGATTACCAGTACTCCACAGTTCACAATCGTATGCCTTTGCAGCCTCATGGAGAGAATAAGCATGGTAGAGAGCCCATGACATTCTTTGAGAGGAATCTTAAAGGACATTGTCCTTGAAGATGCGTGTAATCTAGCAATAGTATATTAAGTATCCTCCACATCACTCCTCCGTCTTGCCTACCATTGCTGTAATTTAAAAACGCCTGCGTAATGCAACATTCTATTTCCTATCTTTGAAATGAACTGATTTGTTTATTTTATCACGCCAAAACATTATTGTGGATACATATCTGTGGGGTCAATCGGAAATAGCAGACTTCGGCTGACACTGTTACTGTATTGCTACACCATTATTTTCATTGACAGCGATTGTTGGGAAATACGGAGGTGTTTTTGATAGACACTGTAGTTACGGTAGACTGTGATGTGGAGGGTACTAAACATATTTCTTTTTGTTGAGCTACTTTTGGCTAATCTAATAAGCTACAAAACCATAACCTATGCTCAATTATTTGAATAATAATTTATATAATGGAGCTGCAATGTAGCATACCGAAAGTAGCACTCAGTAGTAGTCCAGATTCTACATCTACATAGTTGTTGCATTTTGTTTCTCCCAAGTCCAGTATCCCTTTCAAATCATTCTATATGTCATAGCCGGTCGTCCACGGCTACGTTTTCCTTGTGTAAGTAAATATTGTATGACCTCGTCTTTACTTCCACAGCAGTGACCAGTGAATCTTAGTCTGCATTCACGTAGAATAATTGTTACAAATAGTATTGTACTATAACGCCCCTGTGTTTGTAACAATGTTGTCTCTTGTTATTGTTTAGTGTATCCCTCAATAGAAATATGAAACAATAATTCGTAGTTCAAGATATGAATAGTAATGGAATCAATGTGTCGCCTCGACATGTCAGCATCTGGCGGGGATACCGATATTAGTACCAGTTAGCGAGTTGATTGATTTCTGTGCCCTGATTATGGCCTGCTGACATTGGCATCATTGATGGCATTAATCTGCTGATTTATAAGTTCCCGTAGATTTATCAGAGTGTTCAGGGATCTAGTTTAAACTTTAACCACAATAAGACAATGGTCGTTGGTGAAACTGGGATGAATTAATCCTGTACGTGTACAGTCTATACAGTATTTCTTACAAAACAGAATCGTGTTTATGGGACTTATGACCACTGGGTCCAGTTTGAGTCCACAGCTTTCCAGTTCGTCTTCTTAAACTGGGTCCCAGCCGACAATATTACACTTCCAGAGATGAAATCCTGAAAATGGACTGAATTTCGGTTAACACTATCGCTGTAGACCTATGGAAACTGGCATTAAAGTCTCGCTGGAAAGATAAGAATGCATGCTGATGCCTGAACATAAGAAATGGCAATATCTGATGTGATTGGTGATTTGGTCTATTTTGTCCAATGCTGCATGTGCAGTTGGGTTCATCAATGACCAATTACCATCATTACCACTGTTATCTGCTAAAAGGAGAGCAAGTCGCCAACCACCCCATTGTCTTTAATTAAAAACCTCATCAAAAACCTCAAAATCTCATAAGACTTAGTTACTAATGTACTACTAACTTACAACTACTTACTATTCAATCTTTCAATCAATAGTTGTGGTATACATTGCATTGAATTGGAATAGATTAAATTAACGGGAAGATCGACCCCCAATTGCCTTCACACTGCATTCAGAGAAGCTGTTAAGTTAGCAGCTGCAGAAACAGTTCCTGTATACCCTCGAAACAGGAAAAGGGCCCCCTGGACTGACAACAAAATTCAGAAGTGCCGAAATGACCTCTATAGGGCACAGAAAGAGTCCCGACTCAAACAGACTACAGCGGCCAAGAATGCAGTTAAGGCTGAATCTAGGTCCCTGAACAGGCAGTACTCTGTTAATCTACAAGAGCTAATAAACCAACAGGTTGATGCCATCAATGATGCTGACGACAACAGGCAATCATCCCAGGCATGGAAATCGATCAACTTGCTTACTGGTCGGAAAAAACAAACTAACCACCAAGGTTAAGGCTGAATCACCAGCCGATCGCCTCAATGGTTGGAAGGCCCACTTTGAAAAGCTCCTCAATAATGACAGGGTATTGCCTGATAACTTTATAGAAGTAAAAGTGTCTGAGTCTGTACACCCAGATATTCCCATTGGTGATATCTCCTTTGCAGAAGTGAAGGCTGCTGCAAAGAGCATTAAGACCAATCGTGCCAGTGGAGTAGATGGTGTTCCCCCTGAGGTCTTTAAAATACCTGAGTGTTTAAAGCTCATCTATCCCATCATAGTAGACATGCACCGTACAACAAGAGTCCCACAAGAAATGAAAACAAATAAGTTGGTGCCAGTTCCCAAGAAGGGCAACCTAACACTCTATGGTTCTTTTCGGGGAATCTCATTGATCTCGATTGCTGCAAAGCTATACAATAGAATTCTATTAAATCGCATCCGGGATCCCATTGAGAGACTGCTCCGTGGAAATCAGAATGGGTTCCGCAAAGGTCGTGGGACCATGGAGCCCATTTTGGCACTTAGAAGGACAATTGAAGAGTTATCAAAAAAGAAAGACAGGCATCTGGCTGGTATCTTTGTTGACTTCTTCAAGGCTTTTGATTCAGTCTCTCGCTCACGTATGTTCAGCATACTTTCATTATATGGGATTCCTGAGGAAATTATTGCAGCAATCAGATCAGTATACGATGGTTCGACAACATTTGTGTCTACTGTTGACGGTGACACAGAACCATTTGAAGTGTTATGGGGCGTCCTCCAGGGAGACACACTTGCACCATTCTTGTTCATAATTGTTGTTGACTATGTTCTACGCATGTCCTTAGATTATCATAATGATGATGGGGTGATGATAACTCCACCTACTGGCTCCAGAAGTCGAAGAATTCCTGCCAAGTACCTAACTGATCTAGACTTTGATGATGACTTAGGAGTACTCTCAGAATCACTAGAGGGAGCCCAACGGCTCCTCAGCTTATTAGAACATGCTGCTTCTAGTGTTGGTCTTTTTATTAACTCCAGAAAGACCAAAATTTTGACAGTTAACTTTGAAAGTCCTCAGCAAGTCTCTGATCGGATGAGCATAAAATCAAAAGATGGGATGCTTGAGCATGTGGATGACTTCTGTACCGGCCGGCACAGCATTCTTAAAAATGCAGCTGCAATGCAGCATGCCGATCCTAGTAGTAGTAGTAGTACTAGACACTAGAACAAAATGGCCTCCATTTTGCAGGACATTGCTTTCGCCGTGAGGGCCATCCAGTGCATAATCTTGTACTTTGGCAGCCTCATGGAGTGAATAAGCATGGTGGACAGCCCATGACTTTCTTGAGACGCATCTTAAAGGACACTGGCCTTGAAGAAGCGGATGATCTAGCAAATGTCATGGGTGATAGGGAGTTGTGGCGGCGCAATTTTGTCGACAAGCCGGCACATCATTTTTAAAAATGCAGCTGCAATGCAGCATGCCGATCCTAGTAGTAGACCCCAAATTTCACCTTTATAACAATATTAACACAATGAACTAACTCTTCCCTGAAAGCGGTTGGTGTGTCGTAATAAAAACCAATGTAATTTACTGTTAATCAGCAAAAACTAAACGATGATAATATATGTTTGATTCATAAAATAAGTGAGTGAGGAATAAATGTTCATCCCACCTCAACCCATCATCACAGTATTTCCCATATGGGGATTTACTACACTACTATCTAATTACATTTGATAGATTCGCATAATAAATTCATTTTAGTTCAAAACATCTAATAAATAACCTATTTGATCATGAACAATTATTATTAAGTCTCATTTGGGAAAATATGTTGTGAAACCAAGTTGTTGCCTGAAATTGAAGGCATCCTGTCGTTCCTAATGAACTCATATAATTATCATGAGCACAACATATTGATGGCCTTGGCGTTGTGCTATGGGGCATTTAACATTTAATGTCGGCGAACTGAAAACAGACAATAATGACACGTAATGAGAACGGATACCGCGAACGGCCTACTGTAGTTACAATGACATCGATTGCAGCTGAGCTGATTTATTTATAAGCGCAATCCGACAGGCCATACACACACGAGCTGCTCTGTTGCGATTAATATATTGGAGTTGGCCCATAGCTGTGCGGTAGCGAGTCGCCGCAGGTTAATTATTCCGTTCGTTTAGATTTGTTTGGGTGCAATGAACGCCTGATATCTTCGCCGCACTTCCCTTAGCAGCACATAGACATCCATATTTCCTGAACACGTTTTGACACAGGTTACACCATTGCTCCATTCTTCGCCATTATTGTGGTGGATGTGCTGTGAATGTCTCTTGATCAACTTACAGTGGTAGTAGAAGTTGATGAAAAGCCTCATTACACTTGATAGACATCGTCTTTGGACTTTGCTGATGATTTGGGGTTAATATCAGAGACATTTGATGGTGTCCCATGGCCACTTAACAGTCTGGCAATGCTTAATAAGTCTTTCTTTTTCATAATACGGAATTTTAATCGTCAGATAATAAATTTCATATCTTCGGATTTATCTTATATAAATTTAAATACCCTGAAATCTCTTTGACGGGCGATATTTTACAATTTTAAGATGCAAACCTGTTAATTTAGATCAGAATGTAATATTTATTACAGAATAATATTTTTATAGGAAGTCGCAACTTCCAATTAGTAACAAATACGTTGTTACAAATAGTTTATGCACAATCAAGTCGTTTCATCAAAACCCCAAAAACATATTTTTATGTGAGCTATTAATTTGTGCATGGTACATTAATTAAGAACCCACTCAACCACTATTTATAAGCGATAGTAGGCCTACAATTCGATGTCATGATTAGAATACTACCTCTACTGTTTTCCAAAATTAATTTGAGAATCTCAAATTAATGCTATACTCTATTCCCATTCAAATATTCTTAAATATTCTCCCCCAACATATTACTATCAGAAGATTCACGATGCATTTGTTTACTTTGCATATCGTATATTTCTAGCAGCGAACTCTTAAATTATACATGACTGATATGTCAAATGTTATGAAGTTGGATAAAAACTCAGTGTCGAGGGAGCGCAAGGGTGCGCGACAATTGGGTTACAGGACAAACCAAGAGTTCCCCGGAAATTGTATTCCAAGGAGAGAGCCTAGCGGTAACACCCCATCACACACACGCATTGAATCGCGCCAATACGGACTAATGGACCGACGACATTACTAACCAACAATAGGGGGTTGCAAGAAATAGCGTATGCCGATTTTCGATGAGTATATGCAGTAAGTGTACATAATGGACCTGCGCGCGGTAGGAAATCACATTGTAATCTCAAGATGGAGTCAGATTCATTGAGTCGCTGTACTTCTCAAATACACAGGAAGGGCGAGTCCACGATTTCCTACCAATTATAGTTCCATTTTGATAAGGACAAGCCGTTAAATATAAATGTACTGATAAGATGGAGGTTTGTCGATTAGCTACCTGCTTCAAATGTGTATCGCTTTGCTAATGAAGGGTGGTTTTACTTGTTGGACAGGCTTGAAGTGAGTGGAGGAGGGCTGCCACCCACCACCCTGAAAATAATGACAAGCAAAGCGAATTCGCGTTATCAGATTCATGTGAGAGTATTGCCTTTGGTGGAACGCGGGAGTCTTTTGGGACAATAATAGGTGCAACTGTGGCACTATGTGCACCTGGATGAACCTGGCTTTTGAACACTATCTCACAAAACTGCCAAAGGTTAGAACCTCAACCATCGTCCGGGAAGGGCGCGGCTGTTTAGTGTAGGAGTATCGATCAACGTTACATTGATCTTTTGCGTGTTTCAAATTCAACTTACATGTTGTACCGGTAATGAGGTTCCACGGTTCCTGTCATCCAAGTGGGCAGCGGAAAGGCCTATGGTCCTGTTTTCCAACGGAACCCATGTTTGCGAACACGCCTCGTATAATAATTGTCCCGCACCAATTAAATAATGAAATATTTTTCATAACAAAGCGTTACTTAACGAACGGATGCTACGAGCATCGCGGTAGGTAGCTGGGAATCGGATGTGTTTAAAACCCTATTGGTAATCATAGGTATGACAAGCAGGAAGACATACCACTGACCATTACACAGTGATAATGTGGCTAAGCCTAAGGGAATCCCTGCAAAACCATTGCTTGATGTTCATTTCGCTAAATGTCACGTTCCTTAGAAAATATATAATTATGGTTTTAATGAAGTTTCCAATCAAATAGTATTATTCTTATATGCAGTATAGCTGGTATTGAAGTATGCTGCATGGGAATGCTTTATGTGGAAATATTTAATCGAATATCTGTTTCGCTTTATTCATAATACCTGTGTCAGTTGGATATATAATATAATATATCCAGTATTTTAGACCCGAGATGTGTAGAACCGAAATGTTTTAGGTATGCCGCACTCTTTGCGCTAAGGTAAAACACAGGTAAAGTTCAGTCATTGTTTGTTAGCTTTTATTATTCGTTATCTGTCAGGGCATCATCATACAAGTAATTGAAATCAATATTTAATTAAGTCTGGTATATCACATGTCATATGTTATTGGATATTTTAATCAAGGCGTTAACATAATATTTACATTGTAATAAACATATAAATGAAAATGTTGATGTTAGGACAATTGCGACCCGGCAATTGCGTCCCATAATTTTTATTTAAAAACATGTGCCGCAATTGACCTGGTCGCAATTGTCCGGGTCGCAATTGTCCGGGTCGCAATTGTCCGGGTCGCAATTGTCCGGGTCGCAATTGTCCGGACTCCAAAAATGTTATGTTCTTCTTCTCATAGCTATGAATTTTATTGCATGTTGATCTCCCCTGTGATAGAAGCGATCACAATCATCTGATCAGGCACATTGTTTCTGCAGGGTGATGCTCAGTCTTCCTACTCCGTTAGTATGAATTGTTCGAATCTGAAGAATAACAATTTAATAAAATAGACAATTTTTAGCAATATTTAGTCATTAGATATATGACCTCATCCTTATTCAATAAGTCCTTCCCTATTCCACTCCAACAAAAAAGCTCGATATTTCGGCACACGTTTTTCCATTTCTCTATCAGAGCAAGGTTTTGATGGATTTCCATTGTAGTAAATGGATTGTATAATTTCTCCAAAATACGATTTGAGGCAGTGAAAATTATCTTTAGTTATTTTCTCATGCCTTTCATTCCAAGCGTTGAGCCATATATGGGTTGTGTACTTCCCAGTAGACCATGTGTAATTGGCATATCGCTGAATATCACCCAACTTCCACATTGGGTAAACCAAATCCTCTCGGAGGTTTATTAAATGTGAGTTTAATGATCCAATTTTAAGCATATTATCGCAACAAGCGCAAGTAAAACAGTTGGGGTTGTAGAATTTGAAAGTCTCATAGAAGCATTTGAGAAACGTCGAATCTTTCCGAGATAAAATGATACCGGACATGAGGGAGACCTCATCATGACGATTAACAGTGAAGTCGTACTGAAGAAGTTCTCCGAAAGGATGAAATCCAATAACATCACTGTCGAGGTAAATACCCCCATATTCCTGTAGTAATTGTAATCTAAGAACGTCTGTTTGATGTGAAACTCGAAAGACCTTCGTGGACATTTTTATACCAAAAACAGATTCTGGGGCTACGATTTCCTTGACAACAATATTAGGAATGAGTTGCTTCGCTTTGCTAAACCAAGGTTCAGAACCATTAAGACTTCCAGTAAATTCCAGCCCCATGTTCGTATGAAAGTAAATGACATCGGGTTTGATATTTCTATAAACCGATAGCAGACATATGTAATGTATGAATTCGAACTCTAATCTGTCCAGCCATATTTGGTGGACGATGTTTGGAACAACGGCGGTTGAGCGACGTACCGACGTTTGACTAAAGTTAATGGCGTCTTGGGAAGGTTGACAATTTATAGCGTATGGATCGACTAGATAATTGCGTAATACAATTGCGGAAATCCAAAATAACAAACAGAACGCAAATAAAACAAACACCAGTTTTCTTCGCTTCTGTACAAATAATAATGTAAAGTGCTTCATATTAAAAACTACAAACTCTTTAATAGCTAATTTCAATTAATCATAAAATTAAATTAGTATTTCCCAATTCTATTGAAGTCAATTTTACTTTTATAGTGTAAGTGAACCGTTAAATAATTGGTTGAAATTTGAAATACCAAATTAACAGTTTCACAACCACCTGCGATATTGGCGTTTTTTATAGTTATTATGTATACCTCTATTGACTTCCATTAAATACTATGAACTTTGTACTTTATACAGACACGTTTAATTCAAATAGTAAATTAAATGCAATATGCTATGTATTCATTAATTATTGTTTTGTTGTGTTGTGTTTGATTTTGTAGAGCACACCAAATATATCCATTTGGTGTGCTCTAAGAGTTCTACCGTGTGAATTTCAAATCACTAAATAAGTATTTATTTATACAAGAACAAGAATATCTAAAGTAAAAGCAAATATGATGGTTTTAATATCACTGTATCTCAACTGAAATAAGCTTGTTATGAATTAAGCAAATTACTATCTAAAATGGTTTGGTAATGTACACTACATTACGTGTGTTAATATCACGTAGTGTGTGTAGTAGGCGAGTCAATCTAGCCGAAAAAGGGGGTCAACCCATAACAAATTCGCAATTCATCCAAACCAACTTTTTTTTATTCTACATTACCTTGTTAATACTCCCAAAAAAGTCTATAATAATATATTATGCGGATCTCCTTCAATTTCCTGATTCTTTCCTTAGCAACATGGATTTTACATAGCAACAAGGGGTCTATTGGTGGGATTTTCTCCAAATTTGGTACAGACAAACTTTACTCTAATTACTATCGATTGACTGAAGTATGCACTTCTATATAGTTACCAATTTAGTTTCCAGAGCAACGGAAATTTGTCTAATAATTTTACCATTTTTAATACCAATTTTGCTGGTACAATATAAGGACCTTATTTACACAACTTCTCTACTAAACGGGTGGATGTAACCTCGCCCATCGGATTTATCGACCTCAAAAACCCTTATCCCCAAAAAATTTATTTGTTTTATGATAAACTATTGTGGTTTTCAAACTAAAACAAATTTATATATTACACCTAAAATCAATAGAGCAATCACAATTTAATTATGTGAAAAATCTCTGAAATTTTTGATATATTTGAAAATTCGATGCGACTTCTAGTTTCCGAGATATAGCAATTAATGTGTAACACGCCAGTGTAACTATTACTAATTTCCCAATGAATCACAGCGTATTGTGAAATTAATTAAATTATTCTGGAACATCACCAATTTGCTACTTACTTTTACCTACTGTTCCTTTTGTTTGGCTTGTGTTATGCAAATTTACGCAGAATTTCCATGAATAAACATATGATCTGCAAAATAAAATTTTATATAATTTTTTTGGTCATTAATAAGGTAATATAGAATCCAAAATGTGTGGTTCGGAGTGATTGCGAAATACTTATGGGTTTTTTGCTAGATTGACTCGACTATATTATGTGTCAAAATCACATTTTCCCTAAATTTATATTCCACATGATATTTTCAAAATATATCACAACTATTAGATCCTAAATTTTGAAATTCTTGGTAATTTTTGTTTCCGCAAGAAGTTTCAGACTCTCAAAGGCTCTCATGTGCCACCAACGATTTTTAAAGTCTCTAAATTAATAAAAAGTAAAAAAAAGTCCTGAAGTTATAACAAAAGTACTAATAATATCTCAAAAAAAAGTTGAGACAATTTGACTACAATTCCGGCTAATAATTAGGCCGTGTTAGCACTGTCACGACTTGGCAAGCATAAATTCATAATCTAAAATTGTAACAAATTTGAATGACTGCCCTCTACCACCCCGGGATCAAAAATATTGTAAAAGTTAAAGTGCCAACTGTATCATATAATTAATGCACTTTGCATAGGTAGGAGTATATGTTGGAGCAATTTATCGAGACAAAAGGAACAGAGTTCCAAGACTACGTGTTTCTGAAATGAATAATTCCAGTGAACCAACCCTAGTATAATATTGTAGTAGTAACAGTAGAACTGTTCATAACTCACTCCTACATTAATGTCTATATCCAATAAGTATCATCTGCCGACCAGACGGCCTTATAACTACAGTATGACAAAAATACAAATAAGAAAATACAAGATAATAAAAAAATACATACTTCAACATTAAAGTAAATTACACATTGATATCGCTCTCTCATCGACTTGATTTAACATACAGTTGATATGTTTGTTTTCTTCAATATTAAATTACCATTCGTTCAACATTAACGTAATATTTGAATTCCCATACAATAGTATAGTATACAATAGTATAGTATACAATAGTATATGTATATATTGATTGAGTACAGTGACTACAGATGATTTGTATTGAGATATGGGAGACCCTGAGATCGTAAATTCTGTTCATTCAAGCTATCTGGTAGGGTTTCAAGGTCTACCTTTCATCCGTGTCGTTTATGTGAATGGTTAGAGCGTCAGACTTCCAACCTGAATATCACCTGTCCAATCCCACCAGGACGAAAATGCAGACTTCATTAGGCTAAGCCCAACCAAAATTATAACTATATTAATATAATAGGAATATTAACGTAGCAGCTATAGGCCTACTTGTTAACATAATCCTGATAAAAAACGATGTATTTACTTACTAATAACGAGCCAATAGGAGATAAGATCCATACAAAACCCTATGGTTTAAAGGCGTTCAATCACAGAAAAGGTAATTTCATGTTTTTTTGCATTTTATGAAAAATTTTATTACTAGGGGGGCGGCAGTGTCGGCTTTAGACTGTGTCGAATCTGTGCCGACACTCTGCCCACATAAATGCATCCCATTATACCACTGTATTGGCGTGACAACAGTGCGAAATTTATACAGACTTTAGATGGATTCGAACCTGCACCACCAAACAATACTACGAAAGCAGTTCAGGCGCCGTATCCACTCGAACACTGGGAAAATCTTTCATTAAAAATGCATTATTGAGGATTTTGTGTAATTTGCAATTCAAAAAAATGTCCTCAGGAACGGTTTTTATATTCATCGGATTAACTCCATATTTTAGTATAAATTTAGTGTTTTGAAAATGATGAAATGTGACTTGTTTCCATTACAATTCAACTTACATCACCGGAATCTTAGCGCACACTTTAAATATAAATATGAATGGAATTAGTAGGGTCTTCCTCCTCTCTGTGACACTTGGACCCAACTGACACCCATAGGGTGATAATTGGGTGTCATATGACACCCAATGGGTGTCAGTTGGGTCCAAGTGTCACAG
>JAUCBJ010004896.1:0-17267 GCA_032718475.1 Nemertoderma westbladi | reverse complement strand
GGTAAAACTCGAGCGCAATCGACGAACGGAAGTGTTTGGGCCGTGGTCGCCGGGAGATCCGTGGACCGGGATGCCGACGTCGGAGGATTCGTTAACAGCTTCCTCGTTAGGAGTAGCGGGAGGACTCCGCTTAAAAGTATCGAGATCGGAAAGGGTGTAGATGAGCGTTGGTTTGTCGGCGAGTTTATGTTTAACGAAGACACTCCCGTTCCTGGTGTAGGCCGAGTGGAGCGCCTTCGATTTTTTAAGGGATTTGGCCTCACGTAGGATTGCCGACCGTCGAGTGGTTAAGTGCTCAGATGCGTAAACTCCACGAGGAAGATCGCCTTTATGGGAGAGGATATAATTCCGCGACGAGTGGCGAGTAAATCGAATTATTATCGGTCGAGATGTAGGCTGGCTAGTCGTCTTAGTTGGTTTAGACTTTGGTTTGGGACCGAGGCGGTGTAGAAGGTCGACATCATCCGCTACACCGAGAGATGTTAGTAGGGTTCTAACCGTTTGTTCATCTCGTTCGTTTGATGACTCCGGAAGGCCATGCAACAGTAGATTGTTACGATGCAGATATTGCAGTAGGTTGTCATTGTCATTGGTTAGTGTATCTACGTCGCGCCGCAGTAATGAGTTTTCTTTTTTCAGTATCTCGTTTTGAGATTGAACCTTTTGGAGTTCAGACTTGATATCTTTCAGGTCGTCACTCAACGATTGGAAGTGAGAATCTAATTTGGTGTTCAGCTTAGACATCGCGTCAGCAGATTTAGCCATTTGAGAGTAGAGTGTAAACGTAAATAGAGATCGAAATTTAAACTTATTTGGTTCGGGGGGCAATTGAAATACAGGGTTGTTATAGGGCTAGGTAGTGCTGTACAGCTGTAGTGCAGTGTAGCAGGTAGGTACCGGTACTACTGGCTTAAGTACATGCTTCAGCTGTCCAGAAAACAGGCAGTTTTAGTGCAACGGCTGTGACATACAGTCCAGTATGGCTTGAAGTACCTGCGCTGCTAGGAGGTACCCGGTTGGCGAGGGTTTTTGCGAGTGCGTCGAGTTGCTCCTCAGTAAGGACCGGTTGGGCCATAGTGCGGTTGCGAAAAGTTCAGTTAGAGTCCGGGTCACCAATTGTGGGGCGAGGATAATCCAACATAAAAAATCCTTGCACACAAATAATATAATATAATGTTACAAACAAATGACTGACTAACAGACACAACAGTGCAGTATAATTACTGAATTATCAGTACCGGTATATGTCAGTTGCTAAGAGGCGCAGAAATCTGTTAGATCCTTTTGGGGCGCCACAACACTATTGCTATAGACCCAGGGCGATGTAGGTGATTGATGCAGACTTGCATTAAAGTCTCCCAGGAATGTTAAGAATGCATGCTGATCCACTCCATCAGTAGCTGCTTGTAGATTCTGGTAGAAATTTTCCACCTCCTCTACAGGGGCAACACTAGTTGGAGAGTAGCACACAATCAGAACCACCTTAGGAAACTTCTTAGCCAGTCTTCCAGAACATGAGAAGTGGCAATGGATGATGCGGTTAGAGATTTGGTCTATTTTGTCCAATGCTGCATGTGCAGTTGGATTCACCATTGCCACTATCATCTGCTGAAGCGAGGGCGAGTCGCCAACCGCCCCCCATGTCCTTAATCAGAACCTCATCAGTCTGTCCAGTCTGCATTTGGTGCTCTTGAACATCCACTGCACTAAGAGAAAGCTTATCTGTCAAGGCAGTCAGCTCACCTTGTCTCATTGGGGACCCGAGTGTTAGGGTGTTTACTGAAGCAGTGGAGTCAGATATGAGGCCCATCACCCATATCTACTCTGGCGCACATGACCCACCATTGCCCTCGGTAATTGGTTTGTAGTTTGGGTTATTTTTACTATGAGAGATACGATTTAAGAAGTCACAAAAATATGAAAATGGAGGATGTTGGTGATTTGTTCTTCATAAAGTGAACCTCGATCGATCCATTTGTTGTTTAACCAACTGGGCAGTTTTTGTCTGATCAATCTGAGACCTGTTGAGAAAACCATTGAAACCCATGTAGATGCAAGCAGTGCAGACCCGCAATCAACTTTGAACCACATTTGGAGTGAACTTATAAATCGTTTTGGGGCTGGACCAGAAGTGTCAATAAGCCTTAGGAAGAAAACCTAATGGAAACCAAATGGAAAACAGTTTCCACCTAATACTAAGACTGACCCTCCATCTCGCCTTCGTGATCTCAGCGATATTTGCCGTGTCCTAGCCATAAACGTGGATCACTTGACTGAATTCCATGAGTTTAATCTATTATTAACGGATTTGTGTGAATATGATATTGTGTTAACAATATCAGGCTGGTATTGGTTCTTGAGGTTTCAAGCCAACTAATAATTGACATCTCCTACTGTACTCTGGTTATTGACGAGAAGCGGGAGTAGAAATTAAGACTCTGCATTCAAGTATTATTGGGCCGTCATAAGACCAAGGTTTGTTATTGTCATGCGTTATGTTTAATAATGACTTATCATGACTAGTGTAGTTTATTATAAGTTATTTGTTACTCCCTTATGTTTTCGGGTTATACAAGAAGTAGCAGGCCATCTCCAGAATTTACCCAGAGTTTGGTTTAACTGAAATAAAGGAAATGGACTCCGCATTCAATTGTATTGTCACCGTCATTATACAATTATTAAGGGAAAGTGTGTCGGGAAAGTGTGTCCATCCTTAGAAACGATGGTAATTAATTGCTATTCTAGACCTTCCCGCCTCTTTGTTAGGGGTGAGACTATTCTCTCACAAGAAGGATCAACCCAGGGCGACCCAGTAGCAATGCCAATATTTGCTACTGGTTTAACGCCATTAATAGAGGGGTTAGGAGGAGCCTGCACCGCCACCCAGAAATGGTTTGCTGATTATGGGAACGCTGCCGGAACCTTTGAGGAACTCAGAAAGTTCTGGGACATAGTATCCAGCAGAGGACCGTTATATGGGTACCATCCAAACCCAACTAAATGTACCCTCATTGTTAAACCTATGAAGGTAGAAGAGGCAAGAGCAGTCTTTGCAGGAACCCAAATCGTAATAGACGACACAGGAGCAGAATTTCTCGGCAGTGTGATTGGAATGGACTCTTTTAGAGAGGAGTTTATCGAGAAAAAGATGGTGGAATTCGCAGCCGAGGTCGCACGACTAGGCCATATAGCGGATGTTGACCCGCATTGCGCATATGCAGGCTTGAGTTTCGGGCTGTCGTGCCGATGGCATTTCCTCGCGCGTATTTTACCGGGGGCAGCGAACCAGTTGGATAAACTCGAGAAAACGGTAAATAGTTTACTGTGCCGCCTTGTCGATCGGCCTTCCCTGACATCCGAGGAGCGTCACTTGTTTTCCTTACCAACCACGCTCGGTGGTCTGGGAATTCCATTACCATCTGACCTTGAATCCCAATACGCCAACTCTCGGCTTATATGTGAACCGTTTACCACCGCTGGAGCCGAGGAAGATATGCCGGAGATCTTGGAGGTGCACAAGGTAATCGCCCATAAGATTAAGTGTGAAGCAATTGTTGGTCTGAAAGAAAAGAGAGAACGTGTTTATAATAACCTAACAGCATACCAACAGAACCTATCCGAGCTTGTAACAGAAAAAGGTGCGTCAGCCTGGCTGAATTGCAAACCAGTAACCCTACATCATACTCACACGCAACCGAAATCTCTCCCCTTCGTTGTGTCTGTGGTGTGCGATTTTCTGCAACACAGTCCTTTCGTGCCCCACTGGAGGATATCCTTCAATACGGCACAACGAGATTAGGGATTTCATTGCCAACGCGCTTTCCGAGGTGGCCCACAACGTAGCGGTCGAACCGGTATTGCAAACGCTAACGGGAGAAACGCTCAACTACTGTTCTACAACAACAGATCAGCAGGCCAGACTCGACGTATCGGTATCGGGGTTTTGGGGTAGTCGCTATCAGAAAACTTTTATCGATGTTTCCGTATTTAACCCGCTGGCAGAAACCAATGCAGTAATGAAGTTAGAGGAAGCCCATCAATACCACGAGCGACAGAAGCAGTATCCGTGAAGTCGAGTTATCGACTTTTACACCCCTCATATTCTCTGCATTTGGAGGGATGGCGCCGACAACACAGCAGTTCGTGAAGCGGTTGTCCCTAAAGATTGCGGACAAACGTGGAATACCGGAATGTGTGTCATGGACGCGGAGGCAACTGAGTTTCTCTCTTCTGAGATCTTCTCTAATGTGCCTTCGTGGGTCCCGCTCCTCAAGCTGACATCCGGTTCACCACGAAATTGCGGAGACCTCCATCACGCTGTCAAATGCTGACACAGCAACCGCAATTCCGGTTCAATCGTAAACTGTGGGCAGCTTGATCCAAACAGTACTGCAGTAGGCCTAACTGTACAAAGTGCGGTACTGTTGCTTGGTGACGGGTGGTGACGAATACTACTCTTGCATTAGGCTACGTAGTTACAATGTTAATGGATTATTTTCGTTATTAAAAAAATAAAAAACCGATACAGAGCATTATTAAGGGTTTTGGTTGGTCGCGCGCCATGTTTAATACTGACTTATCGCAAGATGTCAAGAATTGAGTTAAGGTTTCATGCGTCGTGTGTATAACAACTTATCATGAAACATCCCACAATTCTTAATAATATTCTAGAATGTTCTAGAACTGAGATCAAGATTCATGTACTGTGTATAGAACAGTTTATCATGAAACATCCCACAGTTCTATTGATTATGTTATTTTACTCACAATGTTCTAGAACCAAGTTCAGGTTTCATGCACTGTATATAAAACGATTTATCATGAAACATCCCATAGTCCTATTGTTATTTGGGGACGGAAGCAATGTAAGAATAAACTATGTTAGCCTGTTAAGCTAAATGTAGGCCTATGCATATTTTTAAAATATATGGGTCAGTGGTTAACGACGTAACATAACCTGTTCCCACGCTTGAGTGTGATATGCGGCACACTCAAACGTTCCACAGGAGTTAACTAGTCCATTAAATATTAGGTCAAGTCTGCTCAAGCAAGTTCGCGTACCATATCTAGTTGGCAGGGGCGGCCTATTGGAAAGTTGAGCCTCTGTGGGACAAAGTTTAGTTTGCTCTTTTCCCACAAATAATTAGCAAATTAACCTCCAACAAATTTAGTCATTCGTTCTTTATAAAGTTCATAAGCTGTCGGGTTGGAAGTGAGATGTCTCTGTAGTTGTAAAACGCGCTTATGCGCAAGTGTCTCATTATTGAATAATTTGGGTTGGGGGGACCGCCAGAGAGGAGCCCTACTTCATATTTGCCTTGTTCGGGCAAAAATCTAGTGGTGGTCCTCTGTATCTGTTTCGCCCGCTCCTCTTCCACTGACAATGCCTTATCACAAGAAATTTGTTCGAGTATCTCCTGTTGCATCCAAGTGATCATGTGTTCTTCTAATTTCAGAAGACGCCTTGCCTCCTCGAGCTCACTTAGTTCTTGCTGCAGGTTGGGTGGTGTGTTTAATAAGTTACATAACTCCAATTGGGTGGTATGTAATTCTTGGTCAGTTATCGGAGACATAATGTCTGGTTCACTGTATCTGGTAAGGAAACAGTCTTGGTCAGAGGACAGGGGTGCGTCACTATCACTGTCTGTTTGATCAGGAGTAGTTAAGACGTCCTCTTCTGTCCCCAGGGTCTCATGACATATGTAAGTTGCCAAGTTACAAGAGTCGGTGCCTACCTTAACTGGTCCCTTTCGCTCCAACAAGGTCTTCTGAGAAGGTCAAGTACAAACCATCCTACTCTGGTCCGACAGGCGTAGGCTGACATTGGTTCTGGGTGTCTGGGTCGTTTCTCCAGAATTTCTAAGGGTTCTGGCACATTCTGACCTACTAACATTTGCACACCTGGGTGGTCTGGGGTGAAACGGGGAATCCCAGTTATAAGCCTTAGCCTGGCTTTCTGCGAAGTTCTTAATGACAACCATTTTTATGTTGGACACTCTAGTCTGGCCACTGGTGTCTTGTGGAGTGGACAGGGATGCCTTGTAGTATTTGGTCTCTATTGTGGATTGCCAGCGTTTCATTATCCCTGACAGTGTCAGTCTCATGTCATGACCCTGTTCCTTTCGGCCACATCAGCGTCTATAAAAGTACCCGTTCTTCCAGTGTCCATCAAGGCATTTCTAATAACACTGTTACCTCCTGCATGAAGCCTAAGCTGGAGCATTCTCTAACTCCCGCGTCCTGAAGAGATCGGGTATCAGGACCGTTTTCAATTTTAAAACAATCCTCGGCCACTGGCTCCTCATATGTAAAGGCTTCATACACACTAACGTGGTTACATCATTCATCTTCATCTGAGAACTCTCCTGGATAAAAGTCGTCCAGTCCTTCATCGGATGAGTCTGTCTTGTAGTCAGTAAAGTGTTACAAAGGGGGCACCTTGGAATTATGGGGGTGTTTATATTACGCGCCATTTCCTTTCATTCTTTGGCATATGCTTTCTTAGGGGTGCTATTAGCCTTTGGTGAGAATGTTATTTTACTCGGCTTACCAGTGTCACTAAGGTACACAACACATACATACATACATTCAATGTCATGTCCTTTTGTCTCTGAATCAGTGTAATAGGTGGGGGCATTCCTCATAACTAGTAACATAAGCAATTCGTTTCTTAGTCACTATTTTATCTGATGTTTTGGTGTCGGAATGGGTGATTCTTTCCCGGTTTACCGTAATTAGGTATGTGGACACTTCAGCCTACAGGTAAACTCTGAAAGAGTCCATGTCAGGGAGGCATCCATGTCTGAGTTTATAATTATAAGTGTATCGGTCCCATCTGGTTCCAATGGAGCCTTTTTGGAGTGCACTGGAAACAAATTGTACTGTCATGGGTGTATCGTACACTTGTTTTTGTCCTACCCAATCAAGTTGGCGACAAATTTCCTCTACTTCAACTCTAAACTTTACTATCCCACTTTTAGTAGATCTATTTTTAGAGATTAATCGATCATACATATTGCGTGCCAGGCTTTCTTCATTGCCATACCGCTCCTTTAGAGTATCCCAAACAGTATTTATGCCGTCTTCATGGCCTACATATTTTGCAGCCATCTGTTTAGGGGGTCCTTCCAGGCAACTAATTAAATATCCAAGCTTCTCACGTTCAGTCAATGGTGATTCTAGAATACTATCCCTGCAGAACTCCGCAAAGGGTAACCATTTTGGCTCGTCACCGTCAAATTTTAAAATTTGACCTGAGGAGACGCACTGTCGAGCCTTGTTTCTGCCATATGTCGGGTCGGATCGGTTTAAACTGCTGAAGAATTTAGTAAAAGGTCGGTTAGATATGAGCTTTGATCGTTCTGGTGTTACCGTGGTTACTATGGTTCTGGTATTCTCAGCATGAATACCACGCACATCTGCGGCATGATTTACGAATTTAAAATAAATGAAATAGCGCTACTTTGTCACTGCAAAATAGAACAATGAAATTTGGATACAGAATAAGTTATATAGTAGGGGTAGGGATTGGTCCCAAGTCATAACACCTTCTCCTTAGGCTTCAAATTAACATTTTATAAATTTTAACATCTGTTTAGCCCGGTTGCCAAGATAACTGGATTTTCTATTTAACCTCAATCGGCTCTGCTATGGACCTTATAGTTGAGTTGAGAAACCCCAAGTTTATATCTATTATAGTTTTCCTACAAATAGAGTTATAAATATTGACTTGAAATACATCGACTTTGTTCTATGTCCGTTGCCATGGAAACCAGATTTTTCCTGGATATGAGACCCAGCCCAAAAGATGCGCCTCGCCGAGTAGTATATACATGCAAAATTTCAGGGTACTTTTAAAGGCTAGTTTTTTCCGGAATAAAAAAACCCCAAATCTGCTCCATACAAGTAAAAGGGCCCACTATGAATAGACCATCTCAGCTAAGGAAAATCTTTCTTAGCGAAAGTAATTGATTTTCCTTAGCTTCGTGGAATTTCAATAGGTCTCCCTAAATGGAAATTGTTATAACATGAAAACTAAAAGAGATCTATTAAATAGCGGTTTTCAGATTTGGAAACACCATTTAATCATGCATTATAATAGATCATAAAAATGTTTTCGACATGATTTGAAACAAAATGGTGTACCATTGGTTACCAAAATGGTTAACGCAGTAACAGGGCCCAACGGTTAGCCAAGAATGTTATATCATTGTACCAGTTAACTGTGATTGAATTTCTATTGATAAACTTTATTGGTAGTAGTGTTCCTCTTCCGAATTAGTTTCTCTTAAATTCAACTGAATATTGACTTTACTAGCAATAGTATGAATAATATATGGTTTCGATATAATTATTTGTTGTGGCAAATAATTATACCATAAACTTCCTATATTATTTGAATCTTGGAGAAGTACTGCAAGTATGAATTGAATTTGAAACCTAAGCAGGCTCCAAAACTTAACTACACTAATAAATTATACTGGCTTGTCATCCGTGGACTGGGGTCAATACTAACGGCATTGAGTAATGTAATGTAATGTAATACTGCAAATGCAGATAATTCAATGTAATTCAATGTTTATTGTTTTGGTTCCCGCAACACGCCTCTGTAACCTGCTCCTTTACTAACCTGATTATTTGATTGGGAATTTGATCGATCGGCGGACCAAATACCAGGATATGGCCATAAAAATAAAGTAATATAGTTTCTCGTGGCCAGCCACATATAGTAAACCTTGTAATAAAATTGATTGAATATGTGACTATTGGGATAAATATATTGGGATACCTTATTCACTTTTAACACATGTGTCACAGTCACATATGGCATTGGATATTAGAAAATACAATGATTTATTTCTATTAAATCTCTTTCCGTCTGTAGATCAGTATATTATGCAGTTTCCTTCATGGCACATTACGTTTTTGTCTACTAAATATAGTATTCTACAGTACACACTACGAAATCCCAGCCGCAGAAATCGATTGAAAGGAGCTGTCGGTCTCACCACAGAAGTCGGATAGACAGACCCGAGAGAGTCGGTCTCACCACAGAAGACAAACACATTTCTGAGAGTGAACTTATTGTGCCGGTATTGTACAGTGTACACGTTCGTGGGGCCTTTGCGCAGCACGGGAGTCTAACCCGAGAACGGTGAACCCGGTGTTCCCGAAAACTTTTTTCTGTTTGCTCTACTATTTATTTGCTTGTCGACTTGTTCCTTTTAAACATTGCTCATAGTACACTTACCAAATTTCGTAATAACATAATTACAGCTACTGCTACGTTTCTGTCAATTCGCCCCCTAGCGGCAGACATGGGAACTATACAATTCTGTCAGTGTGTATAATTTCTAATTAGGCAATGTTCATAGGACACTACTACCAAATTACAGATTAATATGATGGTTGGTACTATAATTACAGCTACCTTCTACGTTTCTGTCAATTCACCGCCTAGCGGTAGACAGAGGAACTATAGAAGTCAGTGTGTGTGTGTACAATTTCGAATCCTTTGACAGACCTCATGTTTATCAAGTAGTTTGGTTTAATTTCATCAATGATTGACCGACTTATTTCTTCTTTTAAAAAAAGTCAGAAACCAAAGTTTTTTTTACCAAACTTCAGATTATTTCTAAACTTTTGAAGGACTACATACTTACCTATAGATACATACGTACCAAGTTTGCTTTAATTTTATCGGAATGACCGAGTTGTTTGCGATCAAAAAATGGTCGTAGACAACAGACGACGACGACGACAGACAACTCGTTAATGGTACCCATATGCTAAGGCTCTCTTACTTCGTGGCTCGCCCCACACTACTATTGTAAATACAACAATATTGTAAAGTACTATCAGTTTGTGGGCCTACAGTACATAATGTAATGTAAAGTAGGGCATGATAGAAAATATATTAGTACAGGATGAGCCAATGTGTTAGAGACCATCCCATCCAAAATCCACGAAACATACAATTATATTCAGATAGACATAAAGTATAGGCCTACATACATATTTAGTCAGACAACAATAGTTGTAAGTTTTAAACTCTTATACTGTAAACTGTGCAAGAATAAATTAATTCAGAAATTAAACTCATTAAAATTAAAATCTAACAATATAGCAAAGCCCAAAGCGATTTAAGGGTGCCGCACCATTTTTCTGGCAAATCAACCCTAGTTCACCCTAAATGACACGTTTTGGTTTTCGTTGTAATTTTGGATTGAAATTACGTAAAATATGCTTTTAATCCAAAATTGTAACATTACTCAACGCCGTTAGTATTAACAGCGAGTTGTTATTTAGCACTTTACAACTTTAGAGGACATTACAGCATTGTATTGGCCTGTACATTTATTACTGTATTGGTGTATTATTATGTGGTAATGTCCCAACAGAGCGAGTTTACAGTGACGCCGTCATGGTTACCACATAAACAATAGTTGGTATTTATTATTAATTGCCTGACAGCCAGATAGAGGCCTACTGCATTACCTACCGGGTAGCTATTAATAACCAGTAGAAGCTATAAACTAATAACATGGCTCCAAACGCCACCATAAATAAAAGCTAACTATTTTATAACATAATTTATGTAATTTTTACATTTATTTATACTGAAATTAATTTAATTTGTAAAGTAGCACTTTACAGTGTGATGATCCGAGTGGCTTTGTTACACGAACGAACGTTAGTGAGTGAGTGAAAATAAAGCCACGAGGATCATAACACTTTAAAGTACTTTGCAACAAGTATATATGTAGTTTTATTCCAAAATTTTAACATTACGAAATGATTGTACATATTCATTATAAGTGATAGAAACTGGACAAATTATATTAGTTGCTGTATAAATAATTGTTAAAATGAAATAAATTATGTTATAAATAAGTTAGCTTATATTTATCGCATTTGGTTGCTGCTACCGCAAAGCCGTTGACACTGCATCACTAAAGCAATGCAGTTCTAGATCACGTAGGAAGGTGGTCTGTTGTGGGAAGTAAACAGGCGGTATCAAGGACACCTGTAATTCGGGTAGTTGATCCTCTTCTACTCCCTTATCCGCCATTATAATCAAATATTGGTTACGTTGCCATTCCTACTAGAGGGAGCATAATATATGTTATTTGTGAGGGGACTTAGAGGGTTTCGTCATCCTTTTGGCGCAACCACGCTCTAAACCTCCCACCCATAGCCTAAGATCTAAGGTTTCTTGCATTGACAAACTGGCTTATCTAAAAAATA
The DNA here is from genome assembly GCA_032718475.1 of Nemertoderma westbladi. NCBI lineage: Eukaryota > Metazoa > Xenacoelomorpha > Nemertodermatida > Nemertodermatidae > Nemertoderma > Nemertoderma westbladi. The sequence goes on along the minus strand of JAUCBJ010004896.1, from coordinate 6,020 downwards.
TGCCGAACAAAAATTATCAAGCAAACTGGCCGTGAGTCTAAAATACTCACTTTTTGACCCCAAACCAAATCTACTACCCAGAAAATTATGCAGTCGAGAATTAGTCAAAGTAGAGAGAAGGCAGTCGATGGACACAACTATTGGAACAAAATCATGTTGGTCTTTAGAAGGCTCGCGAGCCTTATGGCCCTCTTTGTTCCCCTTTTTGTCCCCTTCCGACAGTACCCTAGAATCCATCCACTGGAGAATCAACTTTCCTAAAATTTTAATCCAAATGGATTCTCTGGATTTTTGAAAAAATTTGTACAAAATCCGCTCCTATGTGAAACATAAGGGCAACATGTATCTCTATGTTCACATATAAAGACAATGGAATTCTACCGCTGTCTTTAGCCAACAGTGTGCAAGTACATGGAAAGGTTATGTGGTGACCATACTTTACTCTGGTAGTGGATCACCAACTGTTGGTGTCAATCCTAGATCACCAGACACTCGATGCCACGGACAACATGAAAATCCCGTGTCTGAAGTCGAAACTCAATACCTTCACCTTCACAACGGTTTGGAAGAAAGGGAAGGATCACAGGATTCTGGATGCCTTGTCACATTCCCCGGTCGACTACCAATCTCCCAACGACGTCACCGACGATGGTGAAATGGCAGACTATATGTGCTCGGTCACGGTATATACTGCCGCGTCACTCGAGGATGACTATGTGTCTACGGAAGGTCAACTGGAGCTCCTGCTCCGGTCATTGTCCACAATGGCTCGGGGGTGACCTGGATTATGGCACTCTACATGATGCCATCCAATCAGGGTTCCTGCAGAAATCTCACCTGCCGGCAATCCTACCCTACTGGGGAATCCAGGAGGAACTCACAACTGACCACGATCTCGTACTTTATGGACATCAACTTGTAATCCTGCTGGCAGACCACCAGGATATATTGATGCGGCTACATGCAGCTCACCAGGGGTTAGAAAAAAACTCTTCGTCACGCCCGTCAGACTGTCTACTGGCCCGGACTGACCAATGATGTCAGAACTACGTTAGCTTCCTGCAAACCATGCATCACCCTGCATTCTAGCCTCGCTAAGGAGCCTTTCAAGTGCAACTGTGGGGCCTCACGACCCTTCGAGGAGATCTCTTTACCCTGAATGGTAATAATTACCTTGCAGTTGCAGACTGATATTCCAGATGGCCCAAAGTATTCGAATTTACCAGCTACCCCACCACCACCGCCTCAACCGCAGACAAAGTACGAGACGTGTTTGTATGGTTCGGCATGCCCCTCCGATTCGGATCGGATGGCGGGCAGAGAGCCTCCTCCCCAGAATACACCCAAAGAACGGCCAAGCGGAGTCAACCGTGAAGGCTCTAAAGGAATTACTTACAAAAATTGGGGGAAAGTTAAACTCTCCAGCATTCCAGGAGTGCCTCATGGAACTCAGTAACTCACCGCCGGGAAATCGCCGGCCCAGATATTGTTCAACCAATACATACATTCACGAGTTCCAGCATACAGCCGGACCTTACTCCCTCAACATTAGGCGATTCAAACGGAGCTTGATCGAGCCACACCCATCCTTCATCAATCGCAAGTAAAGTTCTGGGGGGACCGCACTTGAAATAAGTCCTCAGACTTTGTGCGTAATCCCTGGCCTTGCGGCTGAAGAAAATTTACTTTTTTAACAGGAAATACAAACGTAGAACTCCTTCCTGCTGATGTCTTACAAGGAACCACTGTTACTTACTCCAGGACACCACCAAAGCCTCTCCCAACACTAACACCACTCCGATACCCAAGCACGTTGATTGGGTGGACGAACTCATCAAAAGAGTCTACCAACCTACAATGTCGCATATACCCGACCCTCTTGAGGCTTACGCCTGACCGGCTATAGAGACAAATATAATTCAAGGTCTTATTATCAGTTTGTTAGTTAGACAGATGCACTCTGGGGTTGTCATTATTGTTGTTTTTTATTAAGTTATGGAATTTTGTGGGCCCAAGTTGCCATGTTAATTGATTTAATCTAATAGCGCGGACATTATTGGAAAGATTAGATTTTTTTATATATATTTAATTAAATTACATACAATGGGTTATATTTCACTCGTTCGCATTATACACCAATCATTCACGCACACACAAACATACAATAATTTTGAATAAATAGAATAGGGGCCTAGTTGGAAGAAAAAGCTAAAAATGTTGTCATATCATATTATCAATGAGGTAGGACTTTAGAAGTTGTTTAAAGATATTTCTGGATTTTATAGCTGTAACGTCACGAGGGAGACTGTTCCAAAATAGAGGGCCTCGGACTGAAATATAATTTTCGGCTATATTTATGGGGGGGGGGGGGGGGGGGGGGAGCGCATTTTCTGAACAAAAAGTCGAATCAGGATATGTTGTAACATAATCTATCTGATGCAGAATTTCATGCTGAATCCAAATATGGAAACCGTTGTCTCATATCTTGCTTAGAGATATCCAGGATAGAAGATACTGGCTCCGATATATCGCGATATCGGTAAAGGAGATGAAGTTTGGGGTTTGCATTCAATTTCTGCAAATTTATGTGCTCAGTGGTGCTAATTGGATTGTTCTCTAAGAAAAGAGCTTCGTACGACCACTAGAACTGGAGATTATTCATTTTAAAGATCTCCGATAACCGATAAGTATATTCCGTGTAATCCCGCAAAGACCGCAGAGTCGCTTATTCGAGTCCCGTCTTCATTCCAGAGACTTGAAGTTAAGTTGTCTTATAAACTGACAAGTAGGTCCAATAATCATAAAAAAAATACCTTTTCAATTAAAATTTTGTGCTCTTTCTCGTGGAGATATCCAATTAGCACCAATGAGCACAGAAATTTCCAAAAATTGAATGCAAACCCCAAACTTCATCGCCTTTACCGATATCACGATATATCACAGCCAGTATCTTCTATCCCAGATATCTCGAAAACTAAGCAAGATATGGGAAAACGGTTTCCATATTTGGATTCAGCATGAGATTCTGCATCATATAGGATATGTTTCAAAAATTTTGGTCAGAAAATGCGCTACCCCCCCCCCCCCCCCCCCCTTAAGTGAGTTAATGGGATTCCAAATTTGCCTTAACCCTATTAGTACCGGGCTATAAAATGTTGTACAAATACCGGGAAGGGGTCATATTGACCCCCCCCCCCCCCTCTAAAATCTACAAATATTTACGAAAACGTCTGATTTTTTGTTTGTACGTAGGTATCACTTGTCTGGATCCGACCGAAAAAAGAAATTTTCGAAAAAATGTACTGGGGTGGTTATATTGCAGCACCAAAATTACAAGTAGTGCACAATTTTCACAAAATTTGAAAGTTACATTTTCGGCTAATTATTTTTCAATACAGGTTTTTTGGGGTGCAAAATACATTGGAAAATATTTAAAAATGATATGATTACTATAAATGGCTGTTTAGTCCTCTCTGCGTAGGAAAAAAATGAAAAAAACAAGTAACCAGCACTTTTCAGTTAGAACACAAAATTTTTAATTCACTTATACGATGCTATAAATTCACATTTTCAGGTTTTCGAGGGCGCTGATTCTAATGGAATACATTTATAATATGCCAGATCATTGCTACTTGTATTTTTCGGCGTAATTTAGCAAATTTTGGTGCTAGCACCAAATTTCGTACCCATCACCAAAAAGTACAAGTTTGCGATGTCCAGTGCTGTTTTTATTGATTCCATCGGATTCAGGACCCTCATAAACCCGTATAACGCAAGAAACAAGGTGATACTATCTACTTATCAATTTGCATATTTTCCAAAATTTGGTGCTGGCACAACAATTTTCACCCACCGGCGAAAAATACAAGTTTGAGAACTCTTATGAAATTTTTACTGATTCCATTGAATTCAGAACCATCACAAACCCGTATAACGCAAGAAACAAGGTGACACAATCAATTGATATATTTGATGGTTTTCAAAATTTGGTGCTAGCACCACATTTTGCACCCACATCCGAAAAATACAAGTTTGAGATGTCTAGTTCGATAATTATATTTTCCATTGAATTCAGAACAGCCATAAACCTCTAAAACGCAAGAAATACATTTTCACAAGCAATTTTATATATTGAATGGATTTTCAAAATTTCGTGCTTGCACCAAAATTAGCACACAGCACCGAAAAATACAAGTTTGATACGCTTGGTTCAACTCGTATATATTTCATCGAATCCAGAACCTGAAAAAACCCCAATTGCGTAAAAAACAAGTTTCAAACAATCAATTTACAAAATTGACTTATTTCAAAATTTGGTGCTGGCACCAAAATTTGGCACCCATCGAAAAAAACAAGTTTGAAATTTCTAAATCAATTTATATGAATTCCATCCAATTTCTAACACCAAAAAACCGGTGTAAATCAAAAATAGAGATGTTACAATTCATATTTAATGAAATGTAATTTTCAAAAAACGTCTCAAAAAAAGTGCCAAAAGTAGGGTTAAAATATGGTGCTATAACTCGAAAAGTACCCAATATTTTTGAAAACGGTTTTCGCTACCATGAAGACAATAGATTTTTAGGAAAAGTCATAAAATTTCAGATTCCCAACTGCGTTTGTTTCAGAATTATAATAAAAAAACCACGGGGGGGGGGATCATATTGACAACTCCCCGGGTTTAATAGGGTTAAGCAAATGATCTGGTGTTATAATGATGACCCTCAGACGATTTAGTAAGCAAATGAGAATGCTGATGATTGGCAGTAGTTGATGAAATGTCGAATAATAGTTGGTGTAAGTAAAAGTCATAGAGAGATTGGAGAGGGAGAATATGTAGATTATGGTAGATAGGAATAGAAGAATCCCGATAGTGGCTGAATGTGATGCACCACATTGTTTTGTTTACCTTAGTTCTGAGTAATATAAGGATGAATAAGACTAAAGTATAAATAATGCACATTATACTTTAGTCTTATTCATCCTTATATTACATATTAGATTACATATTATTCATATTATGAAGGGGAAATGTGTGTCTCAATTAATAAAAAATACACCATGATTTACGAATTTTGGCTAAGATATAAGAAATGTGTGTCTTCCAATTTAATTTTTTATCCATCAATACTCCTACGAATTTTGAGCATTCTACTTGATTTATAAACTTATTTTTAATTTTAACTTTTGGTAGGCCATTAATAATAGTTTGATTTGTTGATATAAAGTATTCTGTTTTAATTAGATTAAGTTCGAGTCGAGAAGATTAAGATAAAGGCAGTTTTCGACCAGCCAATCGGAAATCTTGTCGAGTTCAGTGTTAGTAGTAGAGATAAGAAGGTCGATATTTTTATGGCTATGGAGATGCGTAGCATTATTAGCAAAAAGTGTAGTTAGGAGTTTAGAGGCGTTAGGTAGGTCATTTATATATTTAATACAAATAGCAATGGGGATAGTACCAAGCCTTGGGGGTGCCACACGTCAGGGGTAATGGGGATGAAACACAATTTTTTAAGGTTACTGATTGAGTGCGATTTGATATAAACTTTGGATTAGATTATTGGGGTTTCCTCGAATTCCGAAACTTTCTAGTTTTTTATGTAATAAGATGCCATAGTCTAACGTGTCAAATGCTTTTTTTAAATAAATGTAAATGGCACAGGCCGAATTGCTCCTCCAGTTGCTCGTGGCAAAGTTTCCTCGGCTAATCCTCTCATACTCCTCGCGTCGTCCACTCCCGGCATCATATCCACATTCATGAGATCTCGCTTCAACCTCCCGGATGAACGCTACTGTACTCCGTCTGTCTTCCAAATGGGTTCAACGTTCCTTCGTTTTGTCGATTACGGCATGACCACCTCGTCCCCTACCCAGTTGTACAGTCTTGTAGATATGTGCTGATCCTCTATTCTCTTCCAGCATTGGGAGACCCGGTTGATTTATCTCACCACGCCACACCCCACCGACACCTGTTGGGTATTTATTCCCCCCCCCCCCCCCCCCACTCTCCTAATTAATTT
>JAUCBJ010004895.1:0-23527 GCA_032718475.1 Nemertoderma westbladi | reverse complement strand
TATTTATTGCACAATGGTAATGTGCGAGTGCGACATAGTCCATGCGAAACTATTTCCATAAAATTATGTGCGTCACTCTATGCCAATAATTATTAATAAATTTGTTGTGATTATTTATATAATAATTTAAACGTCTATCTGATAAATACACCCCTCGCATGGTGATGTTAAGTTGTGTAATTCACCCCGGTTTTAATAACCTTGTAGTATTTATTAGAGATTCTACGGTGCGCTAGTAAACATTTATTTAAAATAATAATTAAAAGGGATCCTTGAGTTGCAATTTATCCGCTGGTTTCCCTGATAGCAGCAGTAAAGGGGTTATCTTTATGGGGGGGGGGGGGTGGGGGGCAGTGTTATTAATGCCGCGGAACTGCTGCAACACTTTAACTCATCACCCCCCCCCCCCCCCCCCCCCACACCAGGACTCCACCCCGCTCTCCGACGAAAACAGCAAATCAACATACACCAACCCGCTTCGTGCTACCCTGCGAAGTGCCTTGTATATTATATATGACCAGATAAGAGGCCAATATCGTGGGGGTCTGAACAGAAACGAAACGTCCTAGTCCAAAACGTCTTAGACCGAAACGTATGTGACCCGTTGTAAGTAGCAGAACGCAGTTAGCTACCGGTAGCAGCTACCTAGTCTAATGCGGAGACTGGCACCAGTCGAGTGAAAATTATTTAAGGGGGGGCTGGCTTGGAAGTTAAAATTTTGAAATGCATACTGCTCCACAAAGCGAATAAGTAGAAATAAAGTGTAAGATGCATTTTGAGTGGACTATATTATTGAATGGTAAATTTTGAAAAAAAATTCACAAAAAAATAACTTTTTACCCCCCTTAGCGGCCAGAGCCAAAATATATATTTTTGACTTAAATTGCTACTCTTTTGTTATGCTTTATTTTCAGAAGTTGTAACCTGTTTTTTGAATCAGCATGGTCGATTACGTGACAAAATTCGAGCAGAATTTTTATTTCGAACTTTTCAAAGAAAAATACCGCTATTTATCAAAATAAATTTCAAATTTTCAAAAAAAAAAGCACCTTTTCCGTAAAAAATGTTATAACAGATGAAATATTATTGCAAAACTAAAAAACTCAAAACAAAATAAACTGACAGAATTTTATTATTGCACGCACTACTAGCTTTCATGTTATACCAAAAACTACCAAATTGGTTGAAAAATGGCGAATGAGTTGAGTAGTGCCAACAAATTCCATTCTGAGATAATTGCCTTTAAAATGTTAAACTTCCCTCATAAAAACTGTCTGTTAATATGTAAGAATGTCTGTCAATATATTTCTAGCAACACGAAAGCACAAAACCATGCTAAGATTTAAGCTATGGGGGTTTTCCTGGTCGCTGATTTCATTTCAGAGGTCAGTTATCACTTTTAACCCTTTGCAGCCTATGGACTAACTGTTAGTCCACCATGGTACTGCTCGATGGACTAACTGTTAGTCCATGACGAAACACCTATATCTAATGCAGCTTACTGCAACCAGAGCAGTACTAGCAGTGTTATAAAAGCAGTATAGAGCAGTTATAAATCTTTCTTACATTGGGTTAACATAAACTGGCGGGAAATTCAAAGTGAATTTATCTATCTTTGCATCCTATATTAGCTAATGGCCTACCTGGTAGTAATAAACGGCAGTGTACGTTGTGCTCCTCCTGAGTGAGAATGCCGAGATTAAATTACGTGATTTTTTGCATGCTGGTAGATGGTCACCCGGGCAAGGTTTCAGTCTCACTTTTGAGCGCCGAGCACATTTTGGTAATGCAAGCCGTTAGCATCCCTTATGTGTATGTATGTTAGGTTCCCACTACCGGTAGTGTGCTGAGCGATTTTTTTTTCATTCAGGTAGGAGACAGGACAGAGGTGAAACGCAAACCCGCCTGGGCGAATCAACCAGGTTAATTTTCAATTTAGGGAAAGGAACAGTTTACAGTACTGAGTACTTTGGTAGGCTATTCTAACCAAAACACTAAACGAAAGCCTATAACAGTATAACACAGGTTACAGTTTCATATTGGAAATCTGTTCTGTTGTCATCTCCTATTTGCATCGTTTTTCCCAGAGGTAGTTGTATTTTGAGTGTGTTTCTAGTCTCTAGTTTCTCCCCCTATCTAGCAGGTAGGACCTATAAATAAATTTGATATTATTATGCTTTCTGACTGATAATGGCCACCACATATTCGGCATATCCACACCGCGTACGACATCCACCTAGGGCGTATGGGTTTGACTCGGACAGCGACAGCTCTGAAAGCAGCAGCACCGATAGCGATATCAATAGTGCTTCCGAATCAGAGGAATCCGAAGGAGAACAAGAATCGGAAGAAGAACCGGTTCCAACACCTGTGGGATGGAGTTTCGTTGAACCTGGAACTGATTCAATATCAATGAGAACTTTTGAAAATCAACAGAATGTTGGATGGCGGACTGATATTGATGTGACTAATTATAAAGTTGGTGACTATGTGGATCTATGTGGATCGTTATTGTGAAATTCTTCGAAACATTCGATTTTCTGATTTGGATAAGTTTGACCCAGATGACAAAATGACTCGATTGAATGACCTTTTCGATGAACTTCATAAAACTGTAAAAGTTTATACTCCAGGGAAGGAACTTTCTCTCGATGAATGTCTGCTTCTTTACAAAGGAAGACTACACTTCAAACAGTTTATAAAAACCAAACGAGCTAGATTTGGCATAAAAATGTTTTTATTGACAGACTATACGGGTTATTTGCTCTCAACTTTCATATATTTCGGAGCTAATTCTGCTATAGACTGTGATAATGTGTTTAGTTCTCAACTCAGCAAATCTGAGAAGGTTGTAATAAAAAGTGTATTTCATGTCACTCTCTATCAAACTCATATAGTCATATGCATTACATTTGACATTACAGATACTCTATCATTATCAATTATCAATTAGCATTATAATTAATATTTGTAGTAATAATAATTAAATAAGTTCGTTTATAAATGAAATCGCGATTTGAATGATTCTCTTTGATATTGAATTTCGAAATACTCTATAAACTTCCAATAACCAATAGACGACCAATAGTTTTCTTAAATAGTATTAAATTATTAACTAATATTATAAATATATTAGTTATAAATATTTTTGTTCACCAATCGACTAAGACGATGATTATCTACAAGTTTGACTTTTACTATTTTCATATACAACCTGTAGTTTTCTTAAATAGTTTTAAATTATTAACTAATATTATAAATATATTAGTTATAAATAATTGTTTTGCTAGTTAATCGACTAATTCGATGATTATCTACAACTTTGAATTTTACTATTTTTTAATCCGACCTATATATTTCTTAAATAACATAAATTATTAACTAATTATTATAAATATATTAGTTATAAATAAAATTAATTATTTTTTTCCTCGCCATTTAACTAAGCTAACTATTCTGTACATCTTTGTATTTGACTATTTTCACAAATGACCTATAATTTTCACGAAATAGGTTAAATTATAATCTGATAAAAATTTAAATATTTCTAGGGTAGTACCCAGGGGATTTTCTGGGGCTATCAGGCTGGAAAGGGTTAATGAAATCTAGTTAGTCTCTATGTCTGTCTGTCGGTCTATCTGATGGCATACAATCTAGTTAATCTAGCGAAATGGGTTCTCATAGTCGCAGAATTAATTTCGATTGTCATTTTATTGATGACTTCCATATTGTCTGTTTGGCAGTCAGTCTGTCTGTTTGGCAGTCAGTCTGTCTGTTTATTTTGACTGGCAGGCATATAGACAGAAACGACGGGGCCAAATTTGACATCACAAATTTGAATATGGCATCAGAAATGAAGTCACCGACCACGAAAACCCTTATAGGGTATTTTTTAGACAGATAGTATGCTTTTTATTGAAGGACAGCCATACTGACGGACAGACTGACAGTCAAACGGACAGACAGCCGTATCTCGAGAAGTAAGACAGATCTAACTAAACGGTTTTCAAATTTGGAATCTTGATACAAATCTGCTCTAGAATAAATATAAAAAAAATTTGATTAAAAAATGTTAACCGGGGGAGGGGGAGGGGGGGGGGGGGTGCGGAGGGCATATTATTCATGGAGCAAAACAGATATCTTGTTACCGTTTGTGTAAAGCAAGGAAGTACTAATATCCCTAAACAGAAGCTGCCGGTAAAGATTTAATAAAAACTACACAACTAGTTTCATTTAATGTTATAATTTATTCATTTTATAAAAGGGCTACTAGAGTAATGACAAAACAGATAGATTGGCACCTGCAGCGCTGCACCTGATAAAACTAATGTTAACTTTGTATGAGAATAATTTAGTATCACAACCAATTACTATAATTCATAACCAATAAGAAACAAATATATTCGTTCTTATCCAACCAATTTCTTACAGATAAATTATTAAAAACTAGGAAGTTAAATAAATATATATAAATAAATATTATAAATTATAAATAAATATATAAGTAAGACTTTTAATAATAATATCTTAAGTATTAAAATCGCTAGTTTTTATTCGGAAATATACGTGTCAGTATATCATAGTTTAGAGATTCGCGGATATTATTTGCAATTTTCATTGTCTTAAAACTATTAAATTTATCATATCCTTGTATCCATGCACTTCCATTTAACTATTGTGCGTAAAGATTATTAAAACAGTACCAACCAGGCAGTCAGACCGAGATGGACACGGGCCGGGATGTTTATTTATCGAAAAATTAATAAATTGCCCTAAAACGCGCCCATGTGAAGAATACCAGGATTTCACAGTTCGGTCCAAGGATGTTTTACGTTACGTTACGTTACGGTATTATGTTACGTTACGGTTGAAAAACTGAACACTTTACGTTACGATATTACATTACGGAATAATTTCCAAATTACGTTACGTTACTGTATTCCGAAAAAAATAATTGCGTATTTACCGAAAATACCGTAACGTAGTAATCGGTTCAGATTCCATAGGACCACAAAGAGATATTTAAAGTTTCATCCTAATTTTGTCTAACGTAAAAATAACTTGAAATTGGTAGAACGGCTTGGCTTGTGTTGTAATAGGACGTCATAATGCGGCATACAGGTAGCCGCTAGCCCTGTAGGTAGGCCTATCATGTAACCTGTCAATCTATGATATACCATTACAGAATACTACGTTGTTATAGGATACAGCTAGGATAGAGCAGAGACTCAGTATAAATAGTTCAGTCAGTAGCCTTAGTTAGCCTAACATTAATTATTAAAACTTAATTTAACTATTAAGTAATTATTAATTAAAACGTCATCATAAATAACTGGAGAAGCCAGGAAGCTGGCTATAAGAAGACCTCGTACAGACAAACAAAACCTATTATAGCATTTAGCTATATATTGAATTAACTAGAAGGTACAAGTGAAAGTCAAAGTTTTTTGTCGAGGAAAGATTTACTTTTTAGTCCAAAATGATTGTTTGGTAGCTAAAACAAATATTACGCTATTACTTTACGGTTTACGGTAAAAATATACAATAAAATTACGTTACGGTATTGAAAAAGCTATTACGTTACGGTTTACGTTACGGAAAAATATTGAGCTACGGTATTCCTGAAAGGATACCGTAACGTAACGTAATAACATTCTTGGTTCGGTCGACTTTTTATTGGAATTTTATATATGAATATTTTTTATCATTTTTAATTTATCTTTATTAAGTGTTTTATAGCGCTTATTTCTGTCTTACAACTTGTACATATACTAATTCGTTTATTGTTTTGGTTAGATTCAACCTTTCTGTAACCTGTGTTTTTGGTGAAAACCTGACGTATTCTTCACGTGGGGGTAACTGCAAAGTGAAATATAACGGTAGAAAGTCTGGTATTCTTCACATGGGCCCTAAAACGATGCTGAGGCAAGCACATTATTTCATTTTAAACAACAAACATAATTTGTTTGAACATGGAAGACCTACGCAAAGTGTGTATTGTGTGTATAGTATACTGTATTTCGAGTTTTATAATGCACAAACAACCAGAACAGGGCACGGGCCGTGGAAAACCGGCCCGTGTCCATCTCTGAGGGAAATCCGATCATAAGTTCGTAAAAGTAAAAGAAGCAAAAATGAATTTTTTTAAATTCACTACCGATTTTAAAAATATATGAAATTTACCGTTTTATTCGTATTCCGAATTCAAAACTCCATATTATATTATTTATTACAGAACATGTCAGTGCATATAGAAAGCAGACAATTCCGAGAAAAAATAATAAATAAAAGTTTAGTAAAAAAATAGTTCTGTATTGCATAAGAAGCGCATTTTAATTAGCTTTCTAATGGACCCACCCACATGTCATTGCGACCCACAGTTCAAAAGTTAGGAAAGAAATAGTGAAAGTTAATAAAAGGACAATTTTATAATATCAATTTTTAAATATTGATTTAAATACTCGAAAACTCTGTTTTTAAATAGAAGTAAATCTAACTATCTCTCTGTTTACCTGTCTTTCTGTCTGTCAAAAATATAAAAGCATTCTAGCTAACTAAAATTTTATTGTAGGGGTATTTCTGGTCGGAGATTTCATTTCCGATGTCAGTTTTCATGCTTGAAGTGATCTAGACTGAATGAGTGTCTGTCGGTTTGTCAGTCTGTCCGACAGACATACAAACAGTCTTAAATCCATAAAACTTAAAACCTGACATCGGAAATGAAATCACCGCCCACGAATACCCCCATAACGAAAATTGTAGTCAGTTACCAAACTTCCTTACATTTTTGGCAGGCAGAGAGACCGACAGTCACACAGACCGACAAAACATAACATTTTTTCAAAACTTTTATGCTCAATGAAGATAAACATACCTAATAAATATATTTTGAAAAAAAAAAATGTTTTGAAAATTTTTTAACATTATTTCATTTAACTTCATTCTCCATTATTTCTCAAAATTAATTTTGCCCGGAATTGTCTGGTTTCTATATATATGCACTGACACATCTATGAATAAAATATATATTATTATATTATATAATAATTAACATTTTTATATCCCTGTTCCGCTCTATGCGCTTACGTATATACTGTATGTGGGCATGTGTTTGTGTGAGGAAATAAAATATATACAATAAATAACCATACAAATTCTACATTTATAATTCGGTAAAATAAATATGAGAATTATAAAAATATATTATATTACTACCAATAAAAGGCTAGCGAATCTTAAAATTATTATATTTTTAGTTGTTTTCAATTCACCTCAAAAAAAACAAACGTAATAAACAATAAACGTAAATATAACTCGAATAGGTTTACAACTTATAGGAATGAACTTGCTATGTCCCGCCCATTGTATGGACGTGTCGACGGAATAACCTGGAACTTAAATATCAAGACTAATTAATTAATTGTTAGCCATCTTGAGGATATAATTTATTAACCCAAGGCCTCATTATGTATTGCGATCCATCATAATACTCAAACACTTCGTCAATTTCGCTGTGTATTACCTCGGATCTTCCGTAGACATACAAGTTCTCTTGTGGCACGTAAGTGATCTGGTCGCCTGGTCGGTCCCGGTTGTCGACCAGTAGCCAGTAGTTGGGCTGGTTCCGCCAGTGGGCTTTATTAGGGGGATGGTTGGCCGCCAGCCAGGTCTCTGAAGCCTTCGCCGTCAGGTCCCAACCGACAATAGCGGCGCGGTACCCCCACCGTTTGTGTTTAACGACCTGACCTACGCGGAATTTTAGATTTTCAGGACGGTGGTCTTTAACTTCCTCGAAGGTATTCACATTCGACTCTGAGAACCTCTCCAGAATGTCGCTGTAGTCCTCATCAGTTCCGTCTGACTGTTCGACACCGAGGTCAAATATATCATTAATACGAATTAATATGGAACCAACGCCTGTCCATTTTAACATAACTCGGCATTTGTCCTTCCAATATTTAGTGGATGATATTCTCATGAACTGTGAGGCAACTTTGTTGACTAGAGTTTTTGCAGAAATTTCTCGTTCTTCTTTGGGGCTACTGAAATAGTGCATGAGCACAAGTTGGGCCGGTATCGCGAAGAATATCAGTAAGAACTGAAATATAGCCGATCTGTCGATTTCAGGCATTGTTTGCTGTATTGTGTTACCGGTACCTGTGACCTGGTTACCTATACCATACTGCAACATAAATATATAATACTGTAATAATTAAATAATCTAGACTTATATCAGTATATAAGCTGTCCCAACAGGCACCATTCTAGTGTATTGCTGTGGCTTCAAGGATCCCCCTCGTAGCCATATGCCTCATTCTCCTCATACTGACTGATTGATGTACGACGAAATTTCATCAACAATTAATTTATGCTGTAAAATGAGTACCGGTAATTGCAGAATTGTAATGTAGCGTAGCATAGGCCTATCCATCAATCCACCCATTCAACAGTTCAATGTCAAGCTGTCAAGTCAGCGTAATACAGCACACTGGCACAGCGTACAGGTACAGCCTGAGCCTGACAGTAGGCCTATTCATTACTAATTCGCCTATTCTGCCTTTTATTACTAGGCCTACCTGCCTACAGGTGTACAGGCCTAGTTTACAGACAGACAGTCCTACATACAGACATAATAATTAATATGCCGACAGTAGTAGCTGAGTAGGTAGGCGTTGGATGTTGGATGTAGGAGGCCTCGCCTAGGCTATTGCATATTGGCCTAAGTCCGTAAGTCAGTAAGCATCGGATGATTGACCTTGCAGCCTTGGCCTTGGCCTACCCTACCGCTACCATACTAACTGACTGAAGACAGAATAAAGATCTAAAATACCGTACTGAATAATCCGTGTTGAAGTGCTGGCTTGGCATTGTGCTTGTGGCTTGTTACTAGGCCTACTGTCACTGTACTACAGTACTATTTCAATGTACAAGATTGTTAAGAGTGCAGTCGAGATATCTGCATCATTGATCCTCTGTATCATTGATCCTGGCTGCCTACAGGCCTAGCACCTGGTATAATCAGTCAAATAAGTACAGAAGTAACACTGTCGCCAGATCACTGTCGCCAGATCACTGCCCAGCAGTCAGGCAGTACAGCAGTACTGCAGTACACAGCATCAGACAAATACAGCAGTAAGAGATAGGCAACTACTGAGCTACCACCTACACGTTTCGACGTGTCACGTCCAGAAACGGCCTTGTGGCGCTCGTGCTGACAGCTGACCCTAAACACCAAATGAATGATTGTTACTATAAACAATTGAATGTTTCGACTTTCGACGCCACAAAACAATGGATGGAGTAATTGGCTCGACTAGTCACATCAATTATAAAATCCATTCTCAGCTGACATGACGTGTCATTAGGACATGACTTTGTCATTAGATTGGCTGACGCAATGTGCAAAGTGCTGCATGATTATTTACAATATTAATTTTACAAACGAACAATACCATTATGACCTATCCTTTATATGATTTATAAATGACGTTTGCGTGACATTATATAACTTTGGCCAATTTAATACCACCGTCGAATACACATTTGAATTAATAATGTTCCAAACATACATTATTAAAGCATTGCCATAGCCATACTACATACTGTACAGTACACTGAATGTCTACTCACAGATACATTATTAACCCATTAAACAAACTAGCAAATCTTTATAGCAATTACAGTATGTAATATACTAGCAACCCAGGCGCGCTTACGCGCGTCCGGGAACCAACTAACAATAGAACAATATGTTCACAGTAGGCCTAAATTATAAAAAAATAACATTTTTCAAGCGCTCAGGCTCACCCTCCTAGAAAATTCCAAGAGACCTTTCCTCCAAGTTTGAGTCAGACCATGTAGAGTGTAAATGTAGAATTTCGCACGCAGCGCCCAAGAGATGATTGACATTAAATAACTATAAAACGATAAAACACGTTATTTACCTTTTCGCCCCTCGATCTGATTTATTAACCTCCCTCGCTGCGCTCGGTCGGTAAATAACAGATCTCGGGGCGAACGGTAAGGTAAATAAAGCATATTTTATTTACCGTACAATAAATAGTTATTTTGAAGAAAGTATCCTGAGAAGTACGGTAAGTTATTAATTGCCATGCCATGTCTCGGTCGAATATAAAATAATTACCACAAAGCTTTATTTTACTTTCCAGCATTTCAATTATACCAATAGCAATACTAACTGGGAATAAACGCTACGCCCTCTGTCGACAACCAAAGCCATCGGCCATAATTATCAAAGGTTAATTATCACTTGAGGCAAAGGAACAGGTTACAGTGGAAGGTTATTCTAACCAAAACGATAATGATAGGAAGACAAAAATACAGATTCATATTTATCGATGTCTGGAGTTGTCGGTTGGAGGCGTGGCGTTTACACCTGTACAAACTAACAAACTCCCACCGTTATAATAATATTATAGTGAAAGTATATTAGATTTTCAAAACGAAACCGCTTCCTGGTTATAGCTCATTTGGTGTATAGGCGTACAGTAGTGTGACGATAATTTTTAGATCCGCGTCTAGTAACGAACCATTCCGTATGTGTTTTTGTTGTTGGTATCCACTGTGGTTTTTGTTCACCTTGTAGACTTGTCACCTCGTTTGACTTGGAATTCGAGATACCGTGATCAATGCCACATTTAGAGATGTTATGTTTTTGACGAAAATATTTCGGTTTGTAATAACTATTTACATACTTGTGTGTAAAGTAGCATTTTACAGTGTGATGATCCGAGTGGCTTTGTTACACGAACGAACGTTAGTGAGTGAGTGAAAATAAAGCCACAAGGATAAGAACACTGTAAAGTACTTTGCAACAAGTATGTAGGCCTATGTAGTTTTATTCCAAAATTTTAACATTACGAAATGATTGTACATATATATGCATTATAAGTGATAGAAACTGCACAAATTATATTAGTTGTTGTATAAATAAATGTAAAATTACATAAATGATGTTATAAAAATTAGTTAGCTTATATTTATGGTGGCGTTTGGAGTCATGTTATAATAATATAGCTAGGCCCTACTGGTTATTAATAGCTATACCCCGCCTACCGGTGGGTAATGCAGTAGGCCTATCTGGCTGTCATCGTTACTTTTGCTCAGTTCTTTATTTTTTTGTGGCTCTATATTGAACATTAACTTGTACTGAACTAACACTGAAGTTCTCTAAACTGTAAATTTATTAATTAAGCTTACCAGATTGAGATACAACAAAGCACTTTGTTCATAAAAATAGTAGCACTCATCTCTAGTATACATAAATTATAGTATTTCCCATATCTCGATTCTGATATTAGACTTTGCCAATTTGTTGTTTTTGATGAGCTTATTGACTATTGGTGTTATTGATAGTAATGATTTCAATAATCTTCTCTAAAATAGGTTTTTAGTGAAAACCTGGTATTTTTCACATGGGGGTAAACTGTAAAGTGAAATATAAGCAGAAATTAAAGTTTGTTATACTTCACATGGCCCCTAACAATATATTCATGGAGGGATTTAATTAACTATTTCTGCACAAAATAAGAAAAAACATTTTGTATCGTTTATTTATTGTTTCCATAGTATTTACAAAAAACATAACCCCGCCACTGGAGTCCGGACAATTGCGACCCGGACAATTACGACCCGGTCAATTGCGACCCATGATTTTAAATAAAAATTATGGGTCGCAAGTTTCCGGGTCGCAATTGTCCGGGTCGCAATTGTCCAGGTCGCACGCAATTGTCCTAAAATCCCCGCCACCTACTGGTGAAAAATTATCATGCTTTCATATACTGTGATGTACTGTAGTAGGATATGGTACAAGTTATTCCCACCACCAAAAACGATGAATACTATACCTTACTGTATATTTTACTTAGGGTTGTGGCGGGAAATGTAAAAAACTAATAGAAAAAAGCCTATAGGCCTATAGTTGTTCGTCCAGCCAGACCTGCAGCTCGACTCGACTACAAAGTCGAACAGTCCCCTTGGAGATCGGCCAGCGGTCGTCATAACCGATGCGGCATTGCCTTTTATGATGGCTATTAGCAACCGCTGCGGCTGCAGGAGGAACTGATGGTGGGAACGGGGTTCGGGAATAGCGGCGTGAAGGCGGTTCCCGATTGCCTTAAGGAAGGATGATGTCGCGGTTTTGTAAAGTTAAAATTCAAATGATAATAAAATGATATATGATCAAAAAATTAACACGGCAGTCAGCATTAACATTATGTCAATATTGGGCCAATTGACGTTAATACGTATTTTCATTATCAAATATGTGAGCGAATTCGTTTAGAAATAACACACCTTGGTTTAGGAGATTGGTGGGAAGCTGGACGCAAATCCCATCTCAGTGAATAATCCCTCGTCTCAATGTGAAGTTCTCAACTTGGGAAAGGTGCAGCGCAGGTTACAGTTGCAAGTTATTGTAACCTAAACAATATACGAAAGTCAATAGAACAGGTTAATTTTAAAGTTTTATTTTTGTGAGTAATCCGCTGGTATATGCGTCGACTTCCCCTGAAGAGGGATGAATTTTGATTGCGTCGTAAGTATCTGTGGTTTAGAAACATAGATTACATACAAATTGCCTAATTATAATTACATTTTGATTGTACATTAACTGGTAGCAGAAACAGTTAGACTATATTCCACCGCTGAATCCGTTGTCTCGAATGAATTCGTTTATGGCGAGTTACATCGAACAATCGGCTGAAATCTTTTCTACAGATATCACAGCTGAACGGTTTCTCGCCTGAGTGTGTTCGTCTATGCCCCTTTAGATGACTTTTCTTTATAAATCCCCTCCCGCAGATATCACAGACATACGGTCTCGCCACAGTATGGGACAGTTGGTGGGCGGTTAGCTGGTCTAGATCAAAGTAACCCTTGTCGCACGTTTCGCATTGGAAGGGTCTCTCTTCTGTGTGGTTGCGTTGGTGTTGAGTTAAGTTACTTTTCTGAGTGAACTCTTTCCCACAAGCGCTGCAGTTAAACGGTTTCTTAACAGAGCGGCTTCTAACGTCCTGGGGTTGAATCCCTGGGGACCCGTGTATGTAGTAGGAGGAATGGTTGATACTTCCGGTTTGTTGTGAGTCATTGTTGGGAGGAAGGTTGCCTGTGTCGTCCGAGGAATGGTGTGATTGTCCAGGTCGGCCTACTAATGGGAGACCCTGGGCTGTGTAGGGAGCCGATAAGTGAGTGTCTAATGAAGGACACGAGTCCCAAGATCTCACCAACGCGTTCATATCGTTATCAGCTGCAACGTAATATGGATCAAAGTCTAGTTCGTCTTCCGTCTTAATTATACTGATTTTCAGAGCATCTACAGAGTCTGGAAAAGATTGGTTTGAACAATGATCTGAATCGGGAATCGTCACTGGGGTTGTGGTATGAAGAATTTCGCTCTTATACGTGGTTGATTGTAAAGCTGAACTAGTTTGCTCTGACGCTACGGTGTTTGCGAGGTGTTCTATTATGGTTGGGATGGGTTGAACTATTTTTGGTATGGGTTCTACTGGCTTTGGTCTAATTACCCGTGGGGGAACCAGAACACTTTGTTTTAGGCGGTGAGCCGGCACCAGATGAGGCAGTTTGGTTGGGCCTCGCTTCGCGTATCGAGATTTTGAATAAGCGCTGAGTGGTGAAGTAGGATTGTGGCGGTAGCTAAACGTTGTCGACGCCGATGTCCTCAAAGGTTTCTGCGGATGCGGAAGACTGGGTTCGAGGTACCGGTATCGGTTTCGGTACCTGGTAGTTGGAACGATGAACGGAGATTTGTTAGGCTCCTTTTGATGTTGCTCGAGGGGACAAACCGAGGCTGTGGTGGAGGCATTGTCAGAAGCAGAGGACAGATGCACGCGCTGCAGCCATTCAGTAATATGACCAGTTGTACATTTCTTAACGACGTAATCGTCCAGAAAACTTGAGTTCGAGTCCAGGTATTCTTCTAGAAACTCCCGCACAAACGAGGTATTTTCCATACAGATATTAGAGAACATAGATTTGGTAATTACCAAAGAGCTGGCCGACCCTGTTTGATACATTGCCACTCCGTCAGTTCAACATTACCTAGATTAACAACTAACTAAACATTAAGTAGTGCCTACCGCTGTACCGGTACCATACAGCCATACATTTAATACTGTAATAACTTTCATCATGCAATGCAGCTGCACAGCCAGACAGCACAGCCCCAGAAGTGGAGTACAGGAGTAGTGTACGGCACAACAATGATCAATGACGTGAGGTAGGCTGTATGCCTATAGCCAGGAATCCTACAGTCCTTGGTAAGATTTTTATCAGCAGTATAGGTCAGTAGGTAGACTGGCAGATAAGAAGATAAGCCTTTGTTTAGGCCTAAATGTAGATGAGCGAATATAGAATAAAATAAACCGTGCTAACGATTATGAATATACCCGCCATTAAAGCATTTCAAGCCATTTCATTCCTAACAACCATTTTTGTATTCGGCATTCCGGCCTACGTTGTAATCGGAGGTATTTGTTATGTTCTCCTTCTCTGTAATACCGGTTGGTTGTCCCGGTGGTTGAGTGAACTCTTTTACGGAATTTGGATACAAGCATGCGTCACCATAATGCGAGCCGTTTATGGATTGAGAATCCGAATCACAGGAACTCCAATCAACCCAGACCAGTGGAATCTACTCATATCAAACCATAGATGCGAATTCGATTGGATGTTCCTATGGTGCTTGGAGCCGTATATTCCTCCACGATATCTTAAAATCGTTATGAAACATATATTGAAACACGTCCCAGTCGTTGGTTGGAGCTGCCAAATTATTTGGATGTATTTTATAAAGCGTAAATGGGAGGAAGATAAGCCATATATTCGGGATATGGTGAGGTATTTAGCGGAGTCGAGTAATGGTAAGACGTACACAACGTTATTGTTCCCAGAAGGTACGAATTTAACCGCGTTATCGATTGCTAGTAGCGATCGTTTCGCTAAAAACAACGGTCTTCCAAGTTTACAGCGCGTTTTGCACCCTCGGATAGCTGGTCTACACGCCTTCCTGACCAATCACAGAGCGACTAAATCCATAGACTTCCTCTACGATTTAACAATCGGGTACGTTGGGGATATACCTAACAACGCGGGAGATATCCTAGTAACGGGTTTGCCACGCGAGATACACGTTCACATAGAGCGATATAGTATGGATTCTATCCCCGAAGATGTTGAAGGCGTTACGGAATGGTGCCAAAATATTTGGTTAGCGAAAGAACGTCGTCTTAATGAATTTTATAATGTGTTTAAGTTTTCCAATGAGAATATAATTGCAGTGAATCCAATAGGGTATCAGCATTATGTCGCATTATTATTCAATGTCCTCCAAGTTTTGGTGTTTTTTTATTTGCTCGTTTTGTATAATATGTTATGTTGGGTATTTTTGGCCGTAGTTTTAGTGCATTTTGTAGGCTACTCTTATTACAATGGCTGGGAATATTCCTACATTGTTAATAGCAAAAGGAAATAAACTAATAGTAATTCGAATTTAATAATTAATTGCTTTATAGAATACTATATTAATGCCGTAGTTTAAATATTATATATAGCTTCCTTTATTTATTGATATTTACATTCCTTGAAAATTAAATCATGTTTGCTTGTGGAAAATATATCTTATGTATAATCATCAAGCTCACCCAAAATTAGCATTTTAAAGTATTTTTTTTTTAATATACATCATTTTTGGTGTTTTTAGGATAAAGTGGACACAACTTATGTATTGGACTATTGGTGTGATGGCCGATGGGCCTTATGATACAATACAATTGTATTTTTCTCCCAGGGTTTCGTGTTGTATACATAAGACCCTGTCGGTCCGGTATTATAACATAAACGTAAACGTAACTCATTAGGAATAACCTAAATGAGGTCTGGCCAAGACCTAATGTGATCCGTGCCATTATATAATGTGTATAGTACCGGTCGGGTACGCCTTAGTATGGATGGTCTAATAATCTCCTAGTTAAATATGCCCCCTCTTTGACAATCTTCTGCCAATTTTTTTCATTTTTTTTTAAATATTTCGTATGATTACGTAGATGTTGAAGACTAAGAATAAGCAGATCGGAGGGGGTGGGGGGGGGGAGGGGGGGGGGGGGGTGGCTACGTTTATTTTGTATCTTTAGCGAATTTGCTAACCAAGACCTGTAGCTTTTTTTATTTCGATTGTTTTACCTATACTATTTTAATTCTATAGAATATTGGTACCGGTACCAATAATACCGCTAATAATCTTTTATAATTTTCAATATAATCGAAATCGTGCTGTATAGTTGTATAATGATTCATTAACACAATTAATATAATTAGCAATTAGCCATTATTATGTAGTAAAGTGCCACTTTATTGCTTTGTTAACCGTTGCTTACTTACTAACGTGTCAACTTACCTCGTCACTATGTTTTGTATTCGTCCAAAGAAGTAGGCCACAAAAGTTAATTAAACAATTTATTATTAATTTAATATATTTTATTTCCCACTTTGTGACCACTTCCGGTGCATCTTGGATTCTTACAAGGTTGGGTTGCCTCACAAGTTTATTTGGTTAATTATTATTACTATTATGTTGATTAATTAGTATTTTTTAGTTATTTGAAGGAATTTTCATAACTAAATAAATGTTGTCTTGCAGTTTAAATTAATTAAACTTTCTAATCGTGTGATACAATAGATAGAAATCATGGCAATACAACACAACTTACTTTACTATCCCGATCCGGTACACATGCTCATTGATCTCAGGGTAATATTATTATACAGTTATGAGAACAAATTATTTAGAAACTTTAGTTATTTAGTTTAAATTTAATTTTATTTTAATTTTATTAATTATGCACACATTATTTTGTGCTATATATAATACGTAATATTCCCAAGTTTAATTATTAATATCATCAATATTAATATTTATTATCGAAACATAATAAATTGTATAATGTACACACGTATAAAACGTATCAAACAAATTTATATTTCGTGAAAACTGCGTGGTACTTAGTAAACAGAGTGCAGTATTTGGGTAAAAGATGAATACTAGCGGCAACCCACGGCACCAGTTGATTGCTGATCAGCTTCCGAAGTGTAGTCTCGTCTTCGTTGTCTTATGTATCTTAATGCAATATTCTGTTTACTATCATCTTGTTTTGGAGTTTGCTTGTCCGATCTCAACTTCGCCTAAATCTGGCCTGTAACATTTAGCTTAAGTTGCCTTCCCACTTGATAATAATTTTCTCTATGGAGAATAGAGTGTTATCATATACTATTCTAAAATTACATTATAATTGAATACATCGCCGTTATATAATTAATACATCGTCTCTCACCCCACAACAATTCATTTATTAGAATTATATCATTGAACTGAGTTATTAGCCTTCAAATAAATTTAGGGCTCAAAAATGACAGGTTGTCACACTGGTGCTTTTCGATGGACCCGCGCAAGTTATATTTGAAAAATTTATACATTTTCGACAGACTACATTTCATTATTTTTTTTCTAAACTTTTTTTAACAGACAACATGTGTACAAACTAATGCTTACTTACTTCGTGGCTCGCACCACATGACAGTTATAGTAGGGTTTATGCAGCCACTGCTCTAACCTACATAACGACAGTATAACCAAGTTTTTGGCGGACCAAAAAGGAAATTCTAGACTAATCATTTATTATACCCGTGCGAATAGGACTTCTATCTCTCTGATATCCACATGAGTTGGGCCGGGGCAGTCATAAACTTATTTGTCTCGAATGTGTATTAAAATTAAAAAGTATACAACGTCTACAAACAACTAGATAAAGCATTTCATAATTATTATTAGAAATTCAACAGAATTCATCCCACCGCCACCAAGGCCAATGTTTGACAGAAATTACGTATGAAATTATTTCAATATTTTGAACTTTTCTCACACCATATTATTATCAAAAAGATTATTTAAAATTACAAAATTTTCCTCCACAACCACATTATATATACCAACCCCAGTTTTAAAGACGTGACACGTATTCCAAAACTAAAGGAAGTTAAGAGGCAATATTAGCCCATTAGTATTTACATCTTTTTAGCATTTCTAAGTCATTTATTTAGTGAAATAAAACGACTCAAAGTAATTAATACCTGTATCGCATCGCATCCAACCGAACTGAAGCATTATTTACTCGGGTCGATGCTTTTACCAGATTTTGCGTCGGGCAAACTCTTTCCAAACTTCACATCCAATCCCAAACCGAGGAAAACCAACCCAACCCCGACCCATTGCAAGTTAGCCAACGCGTTACTAAATAGAACCACACTCAGTAAAATAGTGAAAAACTTCCTAGTCGTCGTAATAATACTGCAGGGTAAAGGTCCGAAGTTGGAAACCGTTATGAAAATAAAGTTTTGCCCGAGAGCGCTGGCACATCCGAATAGTAGCATATTGGGAATAATAGCGGGAAATCGGATTACAAAGTCAATAAACTTAAATATTTCCCCGGATATGACAACACTTATAGCGAGATAAAAGATAGACCATAGGTTCATATGGAACATCATGTGATGTGAGTGTGTTTTATGGAAAGTCTTCATTTTCTCTTGTATTGCACCTGTGACCCCATCCATTGTGAGCGACAGGACTAGAAGTAGTTCCCCAATACCAAGAAACGATCCACCCTCATTTTCCCACGTCCCGCCACGTCTCCCGTTGTTATACATAAAGGTGGCGACGCCTAACGTTATAAGAAGTACGTTAAAGTATTTGGCGAGAGCGTAGCGTTTCCCGCTCAATATAACGCCGAGAATTAGAACCGGGATTGGTTTACAGGATTTACCAAGAACTTGGGTTGGGTAGTTTAAGTGTTGGAGAGCTTGATTGGAAGCCAACATTGCGACCATATAAGACGCACTGCAGCCCATGTAATAGACCACTTTAGTTGTGTCTCTATCACAGGTTATTGTTAATAAAACAAGTTTGGCGAATATTGCGTTTATAATACATTGAACAAAGACTAGGGATTGGGTGTAGGTAAACTTCTCATTTTTATCACCATAACTCCCTCGGTTTATTGTTTCTTGTAGGATTCCGAAATAGAAATAACAAACAAATATACCCAACGCACAACCGATTAGCTTTGCGCGTCTTGCGAGTGCGAGTCCCATCATTGTTCCATTTGCCGAGATTTCCTCTAAATCCGCTTTGGAGAGACTCGTAGTTGATTTAATCGCTACGGGTGGGTTCGATGAAGGGACAATAACTGGAAGGTTTTCTGTCATAACCAGCATCAGAGCACTGCAGCAAGCCAATTATTGATGGGGTACTGTATATTATATATAATCTAATAACAGAATAATAGGCCTATAAATACTGTAGCAATAATGCCGGTTACCGGTGGTACCTAGTGCTAGTAGTACAGTACCGGTCAGCCGGTAATCTTATCGGCCTAATCAGTACTACAACTACAGCTGTACAGGGTATAATTACTTTGTGGAATGGTGACCGCGTCTTTTATATATACCCAGTGATACTGGACCGGTAAACAGGTATACTAGTATCTGATATATACTGTATACAGCAGATATATATATATACTAGTATTACAGTATTACCTTAAATTATATTTTTAGGCCTAATTAAACTTTTTTTCTAACCAAAACTATAAACGATCACTTTACTAATTGAGGTAGTGAGAGTAACCAAACCATACAGCCATATGGTCAGACAGGCAGTCAAGCAATAGGCATAGGTACCGGTACGCAGCTGTAGAATGACAATTAGAAACGGTTGAAAAAACGGTCCCCAAAGTAACAATCCCCCAACTCCAAGTACATAACTACAGTGGTTAAATTTGGTTATGATAATTCCATTAACAGGTTAACAGTACGATACGATACGCGGATACGCTGATACGTAGAAAACCAGTCAGCCAGTACGGCTGACTGCTGGCTGGTTGGACAGGCCATACAGCCATACGCCGATACGGTTAACAAACCAGTCACTCAGTCAGCCAATACGGCTGACAGGTTTGTTGCCGGTCAGCCGAGCCAGTAGGCCTACCGCAATTGGCAATTACGAACCAACGAGCGGAGCGCCTACCTTTCTGCCTACAGCAATCACCAACAAGGGGCCGTCCAAGTATGACGTCTGCACTTTTCCCCAAAATGTTGACCCCCCTCCCTCCCCTAAATCAGATGTCATCAGATAGGCGTTGATACCCCCCCCCCCCCCCTCCCCTAAATCAGATTAAAAAAAAATTTTGTAACAAACTATTATATTATGAAGATTATTTATAATCACTTGTAAATCATTAAATTATTATTTTTAATCAAATTATGATTTATATAATTATAGTAAATTATTAATTAATATTATAATATAATAATACAGTAGTTATTCAATCAGCCAGGCTGCCAGGGACTGAATCTATCTCTAATAGCTATATCTCTTCTAGCACCTATAAATGAACATGCAGACGTCAGATTTTGGCTGACCCCCTCCCCTCCCCTCATCAGCACGTCATCAGATTTTCCCAACCCCCCTCCCCCCATTCTGCTAAGTAGGGCATGTACGCCGAACGCGTTCGGCGCACAATTTTTTCCAGAATTTGGAGCAGGCGCAGAAAATTGAGAGCGCAGCGCAGCGCCGCGCAGCGCGCAGGCGCAGAAAATTTAGAGCGCGGCGCGACAGGCGCCCAGGTTGGAATTTATGTAGAGTTTGCTCAACATGTGTGGCGCGGATTAAGGGTCCTGGCGCGTAGTGACAGGGGCGTGTGGCGCGGATTAAGGATCCTGGCGCGTAGTGACAGGGGCGTGTGGCGCGCATTGAGGATCCTGGCGGTCCTGGCGCGAATATGGCAGTATGGATGTAGGGTTAGGTTAGGACAGTAGGAGGTAGCGTAGCAGTGCACTGGCAACACATCCCACTCTACAGATGACAGGTCTATTTGAAAATATTCCATAGGTTTAAAAAGATTGAAAAATGTCCGCTCGCTTCGCTCGCGTTTATACTGTAAGCCAACCAGCCTACCCTTAGCACTGTCTGGCTGTGGACAAATGGAAACGCACAGATTGAGCATGACCATTAAAAACATGACTTGTTTCAAAAGTTTTTCAATTGTCAGATTCTTCAAACCAATAGGCCTAAGACCATGACAGCCTGCATGATTCAGCAGAATTCCCATGCTCGCTACGCTCGCCAGCTCACAATTTAATGACATCTACATTTCTGTATTTGAAAACAGTCGGTTTGCCTACTTTAAATGCTGAAATGTTAAAATTGTAATGCTCGCTACGCTCGCATCTTGATCACATCTGCATTTAAAAACATTCAGTTGACGTTGACCTACAACTACTGCAACTACAATTACATCACTATCTGACTATTACTGTCAGACTGTATATATGTTAACATAATTGGAAAATTTCCTTGCTCGCTACGCTCGCATTTTAATGTTAAAATATTGTAGGGCTACAGCATTATAAACTGACAAATTATTACAATTAAGCAATTACAGAATTACTGCAAAATTTCATAGTCAATTGTTGGCTTGGCGCGCATTAGATATCATGGCTGGCGCGATTTTCGTTTAACCAGAACGCGTGTGGCGCGCTTTTTGTCAGTATTCCATATAGGCAGGCGCAGGCGCAGAAAATTGATAGCACGGCTCAGACTTGCACTACAGCACTAAGTCAGTCAGTCAGTACCGGTAAGTAGACCTACCCGCTACCCCTGGCAGTCTGCCGACTACCGGTAACAGGGTAATGACAATACAGATAAGACTGTAAGAAATACTGAAATAATAAGCCTCCTACTTGCTGCTTGGCTGCTTGGTGTGCTTTAGGCCAGTACAGCAGTAGGCAGGCAGGTACGTGGTAGGAGATTTCGCGCAGTATTTCTGCTGTGCGCGCCAATCTCGCGCAGAATTTCTGCTGCGCGCGCCAATCTCGCGCAGTTTTTCTGCTGCGCACGCGGATTTTGCACTGTTTTCGACTGCGCAGGCGCACATTTTTTCTGCGCCGCGTCGCGTTCCGCGCACAAAAAAATCACTTAGCATACGGGCCCTCCCCCCCCTAAAGTGCTGACGTCATACTTGGACGGCCCCCAATACAGCAATAATCTGATAATACCAATGAATTATTGGCGAACTGGTCAAGAATATTTACAGGAATATTATTGCAGTAGGCCTATTGTGAATGGGATGAGCATGTGAGGTGCTATTATTGTATTACAGTATTAGAAGGACAGAAGGAGGATCACTCCACTCAACCGGCAATGTCTGAATGTCAACATACATACATACGCGGTTGTCTCTGATTGGCTTAGATAGTATTGTTTCGCAACTTGTTATTGTTAAAGGAAGGCCTATACAGGCTATACACATACGGAGATTCTGTAGTAGGCCTACACTAACTAACAGATCGACTATCCAACACTGCTAATTGCCAGCAAATGAATGGCTGAGCTCGTAACAATAACTACAGTAACTTGCTGATAGGGGTGCAGCACTTTTAGACACGAGTGGGGCCTTCGTGCAGCTAAAGCTGCAAACCATCTTAGCGAACAATTATAATTACCATATACTATTGGATGGCTAGTTATAAATTGGCTTCCGACAATTATGGCTTCCGACACGACACACACACACTCAGACTTTTAGAAATCGGCCATAGTATAATTATAACAGTTCGCTGATGGCTCGAAGTTTTGACTCGCCCCCCATTGCCATCACATCAAATAAACTACGACAGGCTGCCATATTCTTTCTTAAAATTTAACTGCGTTACTGTTTAATGGAACTTCATTGTTTCGCTAATTAAAATACATGTGATTGTGTTTCCAGATCTGGTTATTGATGTCGAGTCGCCAATGCTTTCCACCCCCGTATTGGATACCATAAATGACACCATAGCAAGAAGTGTTGATGACGTAAGTGTTCCTTTGTTCATGGAAAAAATTAGAAAGCGCGTCACCGGGTGTTGAACCAGCGCTATGCCTACGTTTCGGCCTATCAGGCCTCTTTAGTAGCGCTAATAGGTTCTGCCACTCTCCCCTGACATTATCCTATCTATTTATTCCACTTCTACTGTCTTTGAAGTGGAATAAATAGAAAGGTGAATGTCGGGCGAGAGTGGCTGAACCTATTAATTAGCGCTACTGAAGAGGCCTGATAGCCCGAATCGTACGTATAGCGCTGGTTCAACCCCCGGTGACGCGCTTTCTCATTTTTTCCATTTCTGAACAACTTATTACAATATTACAGTAGTAGAATACAGTAATGAGTATGAGTAATAATTTTTCCCACTAACGGAGAGTTGCATTGCAACATTGACGTGAAAGTGTTATCCAGTCCACTAGCGTAGCGAGGGTAGGGTCCCGGGACCTGCTACCGTGGGGATTCCAACTTACACTAACTCTGAGAGCATTTTGCCATCGTCAAGTCCGTTAAATTAAAAAAATTATAATGACAAGTGCAATAAACCGAATATTAGAAAATATTCGAAGTTGAAG
>JAUCBJ010004894.1:0-29342 GCA_032718475.1 Nemertoderma westbladi | reverse complement strand
ACTTACAATTACTGAATCCCCAAATCGTATATGCTATTATATTATAGCATATCAAACCCCACATATGTGCAATTATTGTAATATTATATGAACAGGCTCTGAAAGAAATAAGCAATTGAATTGAATTGAATTACATACTTATCATTTTAATTTACTTTCGTTTTCAGTGCCAAAAGAACCAACTCGACTAACTATTAATGATGTGTTTAATTCCTCGCTTCGATCGCCCATGATTACCGGAAAGTGGACATCAGGTTTGTTTCGGAAAATTAGTAATTTATATGGTTAATAATGAATAATCTAACTAATTAACTATCTACACCATGTCCTGGAATATAGTGTCGTAGGTACAAAAGGTTAAAAAAGGTGTCTCCGGTGATATTTCACCAGTTACACTCCAGTTATTCTTCAACCTTATAGTGATTTGTTGGGACTGATGGATAGCTGGCCATGTGAGGATTCCAAATATGTAACATAATCTGAATTTTGTTGAAAACTAGCTGAGATATGAGCGTACAAAAGTTCCAAGGTTTTGCATCTGCATGAGGCTATTTTATTCTATTAAATAAAAATACCATATTCTAGAACATTTTGTTTATTTATGAATAGCTCCGTAATAGTATAATTAAAGAGGTATTGCATTGTTGCCCAGCTACGTATGGAATAAACAAAATGTTCTAGAATATGGTACATTTATCAAATAGAATAAATGGCCTGCAGGGGAAGCAAATACATGCAACATTCGAATGCCCATATCTCAGCTATCTCCCAACCAAATTCGAATGTTTTTATTGTTTTTATCCCAAAATTGTAACATTACTCAACGCCGTTAGTATTAACAGCGAGTTGTTATTTAGCACTTTACAACTTTAGATTACATTACAGCATTGTATTGGCTTGTACATTTAGTATTGTATTTGGTGTTATTGTTTACGTGGTAACACAGGACGGCGTTAAGTAATGTCCACCAAGGGCTCATTACTTAACGCCGTCTTTGGATACCACGTAAACAATAGGTGGAAATTTGCCTACGCCGTCATTGGATACCACGTAAACAATAGGTGGAAATTTGCCTAACAGCCAGATAGGCCTTCTGCATTACCTACCGGTAGGCGGGGTATAGCTATTAATAACCAGTAGGGCCTAGCTATATTATTATAACATGGCTCCAAACGCCACCATAAATATAAGCTAACTTATTTATAACATAATTTATGTCATTTTTACATTTATTTGTACAGCAACTAATTTAATTTGTGCAGTTTCTATCACTTATAATATATATACAATCATTTCGTAATGTTAAAATTTTGGAATAAAACTACATACATACTTGTTGCAAAGTACTTTACAGTGTTCTGATCCTCGTGGCTTTATTTTCACTCACTCACTCACTAACGTTCGTTCGTCTAACAATGTGGCGGGATCCCCGAGTTGGCGAGGGAATCCCGACCGGTGTGTGTTTGCTTTTGGGTTATACGCGTCACCGCGTCCGTAGGCTGCTGAAAGGCTGATGGTATCTGAGTTTGAAAGGCCGAAGGCCGGTTGAATAACTGAGTTTTAGTGGCAGTTGTTAGTAATGTCAGAATACAATAATAGCACAATCAGAATATAATAATAGCACGGTTAATGACGACGACGGTTAAAACCGTCTTGTTTCCACAGCTCTACACAAACCAACTGAACTATAGGTAATAAATGCAACGGTTATATTACTAACACACATGGAATATTCCTACTGTTACGTGGCCTGGCTAATGAATGCACCCCAATCAGATGGTGTTCTGCCCCATCATTGGCTAACCTATTCTCCCTTCGTTTGGCACTCCTTGTTCCCTTTGTGCCCCTGAGATGGCTTGTAGCCTATTATCTCTGCTTGTGGCTGGCAATGTGTATTGCCGTTGGTTATTAGGTGACATTATATCGCCAATGTCACCCGGCCAACTATAATTGGTAAAAAGCCACTTTCCCCATTTTCCGCTGGGTAGTGCAGGGAAATGGTTTCCTCTTACACTCCCCCCCCCCCCCATGCTATCTTCCCGGTGAGAAGATAGCATCAACCTTAAGTGCGCTCCAATTCCGCTGGAATCCAACCTAGTATTGGATGTGGGGTGGAATTCTCTTCTCGGGGCCAACTTTCCAGGCTGGCCCTCCTTTGTCTGTTTTCACTGCCCAGCCTTGGTACATCTGCGAGCTAAGCTGTACCAAGGCATCTGGCGTCTCTATTTTAGACGATTGCCCTCACTGCTCCCACAATTTTATGTCTCGGACTCTATTCTCCGTTCTTCTCGCTCACTAGTCCCATAGGACTCATCCCCCTCTATGCTCGCTCCCCACACTTGGACCTCGCACTCTTTACTTTCCCCCAGGTCCTAGCACTTCCCCCCCTACGCTTCTCCCATACTCAACCCCTTTTCGTTGTCACTCTCCACCACACACTCTTATCGGGCCTCACGCATGTGTGCACCATGTCAGTGAGATCCGTTATTGTCCCGCCCTCCTGTTTCAGTCAATTAGTCCCCAGTCCCAGTAGCTAATTGGAAAAGGTTATATCTGACTATAGTACGTATATTATATATTCGTCTATACGACGTGTCTTTATCGCCCCCTTTCGGAAGTGATATAACTCGTCTCTCCCCCATCTCGCCACCCACTTGAGTGAATTCGTAAGTCCCACCCCGTATTCCTCTTGGAACTTGTTCCACTCCATCGGCTTGTGGCTAGGGATTCCATCAACTGACCCATTGCCACGGCTCCCTATTGTCCCGTGTTATCCACCAATCATAATCCATCCGGTTTTGTAATAGCCATATAGACTACCTGCATGTCCAGAAGATTCGGGGTGCCCGGTCCAATAATCCTCTCTGCATCGTCGCATATCGCCGATCCAATTTCGATCGTAGTCTTTGACCTTACTAGCTTCTGCATTGCATCCGTTAGGCGGTTCAACTTTGGCCCGCTCTTCTTACCATAGTTCGCTAGGTCAAACAGAAAAATATTTCCGTTCAGCGCCACTAAATGCAGCAATATAGTTATACTCGACCCTCCTGACCCCTTTCTTGTCCCACCATCATCCTCTACTGTGCCCATGTCATCCAGGACCATATATCTGCCCATCTCCACAGAATACGACAAACTTTTCCTCTAGCTTCTCCGCCATTACGATTCTCCTCTTTCACCAGACTGGTGGTGCCTTAGAAATGGAAATGGATTGTTTTCGGCTGGAACCCAGTTCAAGAAGCGAACTGGAAAGCTATGGACTCATAGTGGACCCAGTGGTCACAAGTCCCAGATAGACCATATTCTGTTTCGTAGGAAATACAGGAGCTCTATACAAGACTGTAATGCATTTACACTTCGACCCTTCTCCAGTGATCACCGCCTTATTGTGGCCAAGGTAAGACTTAGTCTGCGTGCTAGCAGAACAACGAAATCTGCTAGGCCGCGGCATGACTGGTCCTCTCTGTTGCAACAGCCAAGTGTGAGATCCAGCTTCACACTACAGCTGAGCAACAGGTATGAGGCTCTTGCCTCTGAGGCGGCAGATCACTGTGAGGGCTATACTGCCTTTACAGAAGCAGTTAAGTTAGCAGCTGCAGAAACAGTTCCTGTATACCCTCGAAACAGGAAAAGGGCCCCCTGGACTGACAACAAAATTCAGAAGTGCCGAAATGATCTTCATAAGGCGCAGAAAGAGTCCCGACTCAAACAGACTACAGCGGCCAAGAATGCAGTTAAGGCTGCATCTAGGTCCCTGAACAGGCAGTACTCTGCTAATCTACAGGAGCTAATAAACCAACAGGTTGATGCTATCAATGATGCTGACGACAGCAGGCAATCATCCCAGGCATGGAAATCGATCAATCTGCTTACTGGGCGGAAAAGCCAACCAACCACCAAGGTTAAGGCTGAATCACCAGCCGATCGCCTCAATGGTTGGGAAGCCCACTTTGAAAAGCTCCTCAATAATGACAGGGTATTGCCTGATAACTTTATAGAAGTAAAAGTGTCTGAGTCTGTACTCCCAGATATTCCCATTGGCGATATCTCCTTTGCAGAAGTGAAGGCTGCTGCAAAGAGCATTAAGACCAATCGTGCCAGTGGAGTAGATGGTGTTCCCCCTGAGGTCTTTAAAATACCTGAGTGTTTAAAGGGTTACATGTACCGAACTACAAGAGTCCCACAAGAAATGAAAACAAATAAGTTGGTGCCAGTTCCCAAGAAGGGCAACCTAACACTCTATGGTTCTTTTCGGGGAATCTCATTGATCTCGATTGCTGCAAAGCTATACAATAGGATTCTATTAAATCGCATCAGGGATCCCATTGAGAGACTGCTCCGTGGAAATCAGAATGGGTTCCGTAAAGGTCGTGGGACCATGGAGCCCATTTTGGCACTTAGAAGGATAATTGAAGAGTTATCAAAAAAGAAAGACAGGCATCTGGCTGTTATCTTTGTTGACTTCTTCAAGGCCTTTGATTCAGTCTCTCGCTCACGTATGTTCAGCATACTTTCATTATATGGGATTCCTGATGAAATTATTGCAGCAATCAGATCAGTATACGATGGTTCGACAACATTTGTGTCTACTGTTGACGGTGACACAGAACCATTTGAAGTGTTATGGGGCGTCCTCCAAGGAGACACACTTGCACCATTCTTGTTCATTATTGTGGTTGACTATGTTCTACGCATGTCCTTAGATCATCATAATGATGATGGGGTGATGATAACTCCACCTACTGGCTCCAGAAGTCGAGGAAATCCTGCCAAGTACCTAACTGATCTAGACTTTGCTGATGACTTAGGAGTACTCTCAGAATCATTAGAGGGAGCCCAGCGGCTCCTCAGCTCATTAGAACATGCTGCTTCTAGTGTTGGTCTTTTTATTAACTCCAGAAAGACCAAAATTCTGACAGTTAACTTTGAAAGTCCTCAGCAAGTCTTTGATCGGATGAGCATAAGCTCAAAGGATGGTATGCTTGAGCATGTGGACGACTTCTGTTACCTGGGATCATGGATCCGGAAGTCAGGTGAGGACCTTCGAATACGTAAGGGAAAGGCATGGGCAGCCTTGAATAGGCTTTCCAGGATTTGGAAGTCACCGAGAATTAATCGGAAACTTAAGGTCCGATTATTTAGAGCAGCAGTAGTTCCAGTACTCCTCTACGGGAGTCCATGCTGGGCTCTAGCTGCTGAGGACACCAAATCTCTGGATGGCACATTCACAAGAATGCTACGCCGGGTTCATTGTGTCAAGTACAATGCACACATCTCCAACCAGACACTATATAACATTGGAGGCGTCTCATTGGTTCCCCCAAGCTTGACACTAGAACAAAATCGCCTCCGCTTTGCAGGACATTGCTTTCGCCGTGAGGACCAGCCAGTGCATAATCTTGTACTTTGGCAGCCTCATGGAGTGAATAAGCATGGTGGACAGCCCATGACTTTCTTGAGACGCATCTTAAAGGACACTGGCCTTGAAGATGCGGATGATCTAGCAAATGTCATGGGTGATAGGGAGTTGTGGCGGTGCAATTTTGTTGACAAGCCGGCACAGCATTCTTAAAAATGCAGCTGCAATGCAGCATGCCGATCATAGTAGTAGTATAGTAGGTGCCTTAGAAAGGCTCAGTAGGGCAAGAGATGACTAAGTATGGTCTTAATTAGTCTAAATCAGTGTTGGCCTACCTCCTATCTGCGTTCTGCCAATGTTTCGCACAAATATTCCCCTCTATGTGCCAATTTCAAACATCAGCTGGAGACAATACATGACAAACACCGACCTTTATGGTACAATACCGCCTGTATCAACCACCCTCCGTGAACGCAGATTACGATTCAGTGGGCACTGCTGGCGAAGTAAAGACGAGGTCATACCAGATCTACTTTTCTGGCAACCAACACAAGGAAAGCGTACCCGTGGACGACCGGCCATAACATATATAGATCAACTTGAAAGGGATACTGAACTTGGGAGAAACGAAATTGCTACAACTATGGAGAATCGGAAGCCTGGAAGGATTTCATTTCCACTGTCCGAGTTCGCTCGACCTAGTAGTAGTAGTAGTAGTATGTGATTTTTCAGTGCTGTGTTCACTACCCAACCTCAACTAACGTGCTATTACCCTACCTACTATTCAACTACAATGTAAGTAATTCATCACTACTTGTCTACAGAGAAGACTAGCTACAATTGTCTTATTCTTGTACTAGCTTCCTACCAGACAACTTTCTGGCTCTGTAACAATGGTCTAACTCTGCACTACGGGCTATGCGCTACAGTACTCTAGTTCATTCGGCCTACACGGTCTATTCTACTACGCCTACATACCCCCTTAAACTCCTCACATGGGGCCCTCAGTGCCCACTGTAGTACGTATTACGTATTATTATTGGTCCCATTGACCAGGCATGTTTGGTATTTATTACGTACAGTGGTACATTGTGCCCATCAGACATACGTAATGTATACCCTTCCAATCCTCACTATGGTACCATGTACCCTTCTACTGATATTGGTCCCATTGACCCGGAATGTTTGGTGCGTATGTAAACTAGGTACGTTGGTACATTCATACCCATCCGACGTACGTAATTATAACTACCTACACCTAAATATTATGTACGTTGGTACATCCGTACCCATCAGACATACATAATGTCTACCTAAACTGTACCTTGGTACTACTGCTTACTCAATTTTATTTTTTATTTTATTATTTTTATTTATATTTTGTGTGTGGGAAGGGCGTATCGCCCTCATTCCCACCCCCATCAGTCCAGTATATTGGACAACTCAACTAATTAGGGCGCTCCCTCCAATAGGCAACACTTCCCT
Source organism: Nemertoderma westbladi (assembly GCA_032718475.1). Lineage (NCBI taxonomy): Eukaryota > Metazoa > Xenacoelomorpha > Nemertodermatida > Nemertodermatidae > Nemertoderma > Nemertoderma westbladi. Next base: position 22,498 of record JAUCBJ010004894.1, on the reverse strand, counting down.
ACCGCCCTCCTGTAGGTCTTCCTATCTTTGGCCCCTATCTTTCCTGCGATCCTCACTTCCACGGCTTTAATCTTTCCGTCCTCGCCAGGGTAGCATTCAGTAGTAGAATGCCCCCTGCTGTCAGAAATCTTCATTCTGGAGACTCGCCTCTTCATAAAATTCCTCCCTTTGTAGTTGAATGCTACCCTTGGTTGTCTTTTCATCAGTAGGATTCATATCCACATCTGGCCCACTGACATGACATCTGGCCATTTTCATTATGCGTGGTTCCAGATCCATACCCGCCCCCGACTCCTGATATCCTTCCCCGGGCGGCTTCTCATATGGGTACTCCCCATCGCCTGTCCTTGACTTCTGCTCAGGCCGCTTCCCATATGGCACCTCCCCATCACCCGTCTTTGGCTTCTGCTCTGTGTCCTCAACGGTACCGGACAGCATGCATCCAGAGGATTCGGATACGCTAAACAGGATCCTCGTCTTTATTGGGCCACTGAGCGTCCACCCGAATGGCGTGAGAATGGCCACCGGGTCTCGCTCTTTGTCATCGCCGAAGATGGTTTGCAGTCTCCCATGGGCCATTGGACAGTCCATGCCGACTTTGAGAGACACTTGTATTGCTCGATCTCGATCTTTGTAGGTTGCCTGGCGTTGATGTTCATTGACTCTATTATTTGGATGGGTTCGATGGTAGCCCCAAAGTTACACCCTGGTGTTATTGCTCCAATTTCACACCATCCCATCCTCATCTTCATGACCTCGTCTTTGCTTGATATCGTGGTCACCGCCATCTTACTTGACCTGGTCTTTAATCCTATCTTCTCGGCCACCCAACTCTCCGTTAGCGTTAATGCTGCTCCACTATCGACTAACATTAATGTTGTAACCGATAGTCCGTTTTCACCAATTATCCTCACTGGTACTACTCCGAGTAGTACTGTTCTCTTCCTCCTTATTCCCGTGGTACTCGTTGCCATCATCTGGCCTCCAGTTCCATCAGTCTCGGCATACTTAATCGGTGGTTCTTGACATTCTTCCTTTCTGTGCCCTCCTACCGCGCATCAGTGACATAGTCCATTCTTTCCAGTGTAGGCTATTCGGTCTTGTTTAAGTAACGCCTGCCAATGCTTACAGTTTATGGTCTTATGTGTCCCGCTTCTGTGCAATTGGCATTTGTAATCGGGATTGTAGCATTCCTTATATAGCGCTTCACGTATCGCATTTAGATTCATATCTAGCGGTTTGATGTTTTGGTTGTTTGGACTCGGCCTACTGGGGGTGTTAGGTTTATATCTACTGCTGTTGCTATTTTGTCTCTGTCCCTGCCACGATGTGGCTTCACTCCCAGGGCTCTGTGGACTTGTAGTCCCCTGTGTGGCTGCATGCGGTAGCGACTGCCTCACTTTCGGAAGTGCATCCGCCACACTATGTTCGGGTTTAGGTCGGCTGTATTCCGTTTTCGGTACTTTGCCTAGACTGTCCTCACTATAGACTGGATCCGTTATCAACTCCGCCTCGTAGATAAGGAAGTTCGACATCTCCTCCAACCCTGGCTCTGCACCCTTCTTCACTCGAGTGGAGAGCGCTCTATCTCCATTTGTTCCTTAACCAAATCGGTAGTGCCGGCACTATGGTTGTGATGTTATTCGATACATTAAGTTCGTATGGTGTATCTAGAGTCTTCAAGACTATCAGCACCTATTCCACTTTGTTAGCGAAGGTCTTGATACTAACAGGGTTATCTTCGAGTCCTCCTGATGTTATTCCCCTTAAGGTTTGTCAGATAATCTTCGCAGGATGGCCAAATTCCCTGTCCAAGGCTCTCCACGCGGTTGTAAATCCTCCTTCAATTACTTGGTATTGCCTTACGATGTCATAGGCTGGCCCCCCTGTATAGACTTGTAGATATTTAAGGCACTCCGCCTGTGTGAGATTTTTCGTCAAAATCTCATTGCTGTACTTCCTCCGGAACTGTAGGTATTCTTCCGGCTTGCTAGGACTACGAAGAATACTGTAGGTATTCTTACGGTAGCACCCCCACCGTCACTTCTCACTTCGCCCCTTTCACCCCTTTGACCACGCTCCCCTCCAGTAGACACGTTGCTTCTGCTCTCCCTGGGTTCATTCGCCTGCATTTCTCTCTGCGCAATTTTAATTATACCACCACTAGCCTCGCCATGATTACTTATTACATTATTATTTTGATTATTTTGATTAATTTCACCGGGATTATTTATTGTATTGTTATTTACCATATCACTACTAGCATTATTATTTAAATTATTTTGATTGTCCGGCGCACCAACATTTACATTACCATTATTTATTAAAACATTATTATTCCTGTAAGAAATGTTTAATTATTATTAGGGTTGTCTACTATGGTATTATTAATATAAGCGTTCTCATTAAACGTATTGTCGTTACCCCCCCCCCCCCCCCCCCCTTCCGTCCAGTCACACCAGTTCTGGGTCTGTCGTCCGGTACCTGTAAGTGGGGTATTAACAAAGGTTTCCATCACCCCTGGTTCCTCATAAATACTTCCCGAACCAGCTTCGTTCTCTGATAACCCATTTTGCTTCGCCTGATACTGCATTAACCCCCTCAACCAGGTATGGATATCATCCCGCATTCTTTTGCCCACCCTCTCTCTCTCTCTCTCTCTGTCCTCTCTAACACTCTGATCAGCTAACTCTGCCTCCCTCGCCTCCCGCTCTCTGTGCTCGTTCACTTCTCTCTCAATCCTCTCAGCTTTCCTCGCTTCTCGCTCTTTGCGCTCATTCGCCTCTCTTGCCTCCCTCTATCTGCGCTCATTCTCCTCTCTCGCCTACCGCTCTTCACGCTCACTCATTTCTTTCTCTTTCCATTCTCTACGTTCACTCTTTTCCCTCTCCTCACGTTCTCTATAGTCTCTCGCCACCTTTTCGGCCCTCTCTTTACACTCTCTCACTAGCTCCCTTCCCCTTTCTAATAACGCAGTCCCCTCATCCAGCTGCCTCTCTAATTCCTTTTGGTCTAATGCGACCATGTATAGCTGACACGCCAGATCTATCTCTAACACCCTTCTTGCTTTCACAGAGGATGTAGCAGACTTTTTGGTTGCGACGGACTCCCATCGCCTATTCGTTCTATTAATTTTGCCATGCTTGCTAGCATTTCTACTAACCGACGACACCGAATCTTTGGGGTTAAACTCGGGTTCGGCTTCGTGCGGATCCACCCATCCCACTAACTTAATTCCCTGTGCATCCCCTAGATAAGGCCCTATGTACACTACACCAGGTGGCATTATCTCGGATCGCCACAATTCGAACAGTTCTGTGGCGACCCCCCTCGCCCTCTCACTCGCTAGTTCCCCCTGCCCAAATCAGATTAGGTAGTGGAAATGTTTATTGCACTCACCGGGTCTCCAGTACAACTTGGGCTGGAGCTTTCCTCCAGTTAGCATTCTTGAGTAAATTCCTCGTTACATTGTACCCCTGTCATAGACGATCACTCGTCCCAACGTCTTCCTCCTGAATTTGACCTTCTCTCCTTGTCTGGCGTCGTACCAGCGGTCCCACCATTGCCGTTCCGGTGGGCCCCTCGCCGCCTGTAGCCACTGGTTGGCCAGCCACTCCGGTACTTCTCTCGCCACTCTTATCTTGTGCTGACTCGCGTCCCTCTTCTCCTCGTACTCGGCCCCTCTCCTCTTCGACGACCGAACCGTCTCTCCTTTTGGGTTATACTCTTCGCCGCGTCCGTAGGCTGCTGAAAGGCTGTTGGTATCTGAGTTTAAAAGGCTGAAGGCTGGTTGAATAAGTTTTAGTGGCAGTTGTTCGTAATGTCAGAATACAATAATAGCACAATCAGAATATAATAGCACGGTTAATGACGACGACGGTTAAAACCGTCTTGTTTCCACAGCTCTACACAAACCAACTGAACTATAGGTAATAAATGCAACGGTTATATTACTAACACACATGGAATATTCCTACTGTTACGTGGCCTGGCTAATGAATGCACCCCAATCAGATGGTGTTCTGCCCCATCATTGGCTAACCTATTCTCCCTTCGTTTGGCACTCCTTGTTCCCTTTGTGCCCCTGAGATGGCTTGTAGCCTCTTATCTCTGCTTGTGGCTGGCAATGTGTATTGCCGTTGGTTATTAGGTGACATTATATCGCCAATGTCACCCGGCCAACTATAATTGGTAGAAAGCCACTTTCCCCATTTTCCGCTGGGTAGTGCAGGGAATGGGTTCCGCTTACAAACAAAGCCACTCGGATCATCACACTGTGAAGTGCTACTTTACACACAAGTACGTAAATAGTTATTACATATTTAAGGAATCCTTCCCTTGGCAGATTTCTATTGGTACCATCAAATCTCTAGACTATAAGGTTGAAGAATGATTGCACTGTGACCTGTGAAATATCACCGGAGACACCTTTTTCAAATACTTGTAGCTAAAGATTGAAAGCAAAAATAAAAATTCTGGCTCACCCTGCAAGGAGGAGGGAGGTGAAACTATCTCTGTTTCAAATTTCATTTAATCTCATTAAGATTTCTAGAAAAAAAATTTTTTTTGGGGGGGGGGGGCAGGTGCCTGAATAACGAGACTATATTCCAGGACATGGTGTATACCGAAGCGCAACAATCGAATATATGTAATGTAGGCGATTCGCCACCCAACACCGGGTTGCTCAACGATTTGGATCGCTTAGCTCCTAGGGTCGATGTGTCCCGTTGGCTATACTTTATTCCATAAAACAAACAACTCACCAAATTCACCGGAATATTAATATCCGCCCATTTCCCGCTCAGATCAAAGACTAATGTCAATCATCGATAAAGCCAGTCTCGTTCGGCAGTGATGTAATAAACTTAGGAATTACAATATCAGACAGGATGCATCAGTTCACTTATTTCTTGTCATCTTGTGTTCTTTGTGTTAGTTACACAGCACCTGCTCGCTAAATGATCGCGTCGTCAATGTTACGTTACAGTAAAGTAACGATTTATTCGGCCGTTTGGCCGGGCATTACGCACATAGTCTGACGTCCTTTTTCCAGTGCGGTCCCCCGAGAACTATACTCCCCAGAGGAAACTATTTAAAGATGCAAGGCATAGATCCCCCTGGCAAGTCCATTTAAAGCATTCATGCCGAAACGTAAACTGCCCTGGCCCTCATGTGGGGATCGAACCTACGACCTCCAGAGACGTCAAGATGGTGTTTTACAAATTTATCCTAATATATACTTCTGCACTACATTATATATATCTTATTATATCTTTCTAAAAACAACCTGCTGCATTGTAGTTGAACTTTTAGATACTATAATAGATTACCAAAAAATTTGTGGCACCACCACGCATTCTACAATGTGCTTACATTTGATGCAGCGACCTTTAAGAATGCTGTGCATGTCCTGCGAAGCCGAGGCGGCTCTGTTCAATACATTATTGTATTGAAAGTGACGCGATTATTCTTAGTAAACGGTAATCATTTTGCAGATAACAAATATGTTTACGTCATTAATAAAAGAGTAATGATGATAGATATGAACGAAGACAAGATTACATCAAAACTCTTGTATGAAAATCAGAAATCTGTAAGTATTATATTATGTAGTTATGTATGTATGTTGTGTATGACGTTTAATAATTAACGGTTTGTCATCTTTTCAGCGATGTTATAAACATGTCGATTTTTATAATAAATCTGATTTATCTCTATTTAATTTATCTGTAAATAATTTTTATAATAAACAATTTTATTATATGTCATCATTATCTGATAGGAAGTGATTCAGATTTCTGACGATCTCCAATTTGTAGTTTATTGCAAAAGTGTATTTCAGTATTCGCGACTCAACTACAGATCACAATGCTACATCGAAGATACAGCAAGAAAGTTAGGGTGAGTATTAAGTAGGAAGTCTATTAGTTGTCTTGTAGAGATTAGATAATTATTAAAGTCTCTGGTTGTTTAAATAAATTTGTTATAATTTTAATTTGTTATAGTTGTAACAAATTTATGTCAACATATTTTTAAAATAATAATTAAATTTTTAGAAGACTTTTAGGTCTTATTGCTGCCAAAAAAAACGTCTGTTTGTCTGTTTGTCTGTCTGTATACATTGATATTGGCTTGGAAGGGAACGTCCTCTCCTTTGAGAGGATATGTTCCGCTATGACCTGTCCTTCGCAGGGGTTGAAGTCTTCTTATAGCCAGCTTGCTGGCGTTCTAGTGATATTTTTAATAAATATACTACTACTACTAGGTCGAGCGAACTCGGACAGTGGAAATGAGATCCTTCCAGGTTACCCGATTCTCCATAGTTGTCGCAATTTCGTTTCTCCCAAGTTCAGTATCCCTTTCAAGTTGATCTATATATGTTATGGCCGGTCGTCCACGACTACGCTTTCCAAGAGATGGTTGCCAGAAAATTAGATCTGGTATGACCTCGTGACCTATGACCTGGTGTGTCCAGGTCTCCCCCCCCCCCCCCCCCCCATATAAAAGTACACTTTCCACTGTGGCTCGAAAGAACTTAGTCTTCAGGTGCCTGGAGAGATCTGATTTCCAGATGGTATCCATTTTTGATAGAGCTACCCAAGCCTTTGCTTTCCTAACTTCTATGTCCTTTTTGCTACTCTCTATCCATGATCCAAGGTACTGGAAGTCGTCAACCTTCCTTAGTGGATTATTATCAATGGTTGTCAAGTTTCCAACAACATTAAATGTCATGAATTCGGTCTTGGTAAGTATATAATTATTATAGAAATATTACTAATGTTAGTTCAAATAATAATTTTATATATTTGAACTTTAGGGAAAAGGCAATTAAGTTTAACAACAGTTTAGAGATAGATTCAGTAAGTTGGTCTCCTATTGGTCACAAACTTCTCATTTTCTACAATAACGATATATGGTATGTCAATGACCCAAGTAATCTCTGGACATCCAATGAGAAGTGTCCGTATCTCAGAATGACTTATAGTGGAACCAATAATGGAGTGTTGTTCAATGGAGTCACTGATTGGCTATATACAGGTAAAGTTTTACCGTGACTTTGATGTTTACTTTTTACTTGTGTTTGTACTATACAGTTTACTAAGACGTTTACTTTACTATTTACTATACGTTTACTTCTTTTTTGCAGACTGGACTCCAAAGCGAATGTTTTTGAAAGTGGTGATTGATTTGCGCAACACAAAAACCTAAATAATAACGATTTGCAGACATTTTGCAGACCTTTTGCTGCGAGAAAACATATGAAGAGATTCAACATTTATCTGCAAAATTTGTAGAATGACCATTTAAAACTCTTCTGTAGAGTTTTACTTATTTTTAGGTTTTTTTATCGATCGACTTGCGCTCTCTTGGTCACCGAATGCGACGAAACTCTGCTACTTAACTATCAATACCAGCAATGTCCCGGAGTATTCCATTCCTGTGTACCAGCTAGACCAGTCAAATACTTCAAATTCGTTGTGGAATTCACTGTCATACAGATTGCCCAAGGTAAGAATGCAGATTGCCCTTCCTATTATCATATTGTTCCGAATCTATGTTGAGGATGTTTTTAATATTAAAATTTATCCCCAGGTGTCGAAATATTATACACAAATTTACTTTCATCTCATGTCTCGTTATATTGTTCAATATTGATCAAGTACTGCCTTGAATACTTCATTATACATCGCAAGTCTCCATCAATACCAACGCCTAATCCATCCCCTTCTCTAAGATAGTACCGTTACCATGCAACCGTAGCTATCTACTACGAATGCTGATGATCTGGATTTAATGTCAGAAACTTTGGATGGTTCTCAGCGGTCTAGAACAGGCAGCATCCATGGCAACAGGCAGCATCCTATGTTAGTTCTATTTGAAAATTCTACCAATTGTCACTGTAAATTTGGATTCCCTTTAGCAGGTCGTCGGCCGACAGTGTGTTCTGTTCAGTTGTTAAATGTCCTGGTTTGTCACTTAGAAGCTGTTTCCTAGGTTTTTGGATCCTGAGTTTTGATGAAGACGATTCGCCAAATGCACCAAATACGAAAGGGCAAGGCATGATGAGGTCGGCATTGAGTCGGATGAGGTCGGCATTGAGTCGGATGAGGTCGGCATTGAGTCGGATGAGGTCGGAATTGAGTCGGATGAGGTCGGCATTGAGTCGGATGAGGTCGGCATTGAGTCGGACGAGGTCGACATTGAGTTGGATAAGGTCGGCATTGAGTCGGATGATGTCGGCATTGAGTCGGATGAGGTCGGCATTGAGTCGGATGATGTCGGCATTGAGTCGGATGAGGTCGGCATTGAGTCGGATGATGTCGGCATTGAGTCGGATGAGGTCGGCATTGAGTCGGACGAGGTCGACATTGAGTTGGATAAGGTCGGCATTGAGTCGGATGATGTCGGCATTGAGTCGGATGAGGTCGGCATTGAGTCGGGTGATGTTGGCATTGAGTCGGATGAGGTCGGCATTGAGTCGGATGATGTCGGCATTGAGTCGGATGAGGTCGGCATTGAGTCGGATGAGGTCGGCATTGAGTCGGATGAGGTCGGCATTGAGTCGGATGATGTCGGCATTGAGTCGGATGAGGTCGGCATTGAGTCGGATGAGGTCGGCATTGAGTCGGATGAGGTCGGCATTGAGTCGGACGAGGTCGACATTGAGTTGGATAAGGTCGGCATTGAGTCGGATGAGGTCGGCATTGAGTCGGATGAGGTCGACATTGAGTTGGATAAGGTCGGCATTGAGTCGGATGATGTCGGCATTGAGTCGGATGATGTCGGCATTGAGTCGGATGATGTCGGCATTGAGTCGGATGAGGTCGGCATTGAGTCGGACGAGGTCGACATTGAGTTGGATAAGGTCGGCATTGAGTCGGATGAGGTCGACATTGAGTTGGATAAGGTCGGCATTGAGTCGGATGATGTCGGCATTGAGTCGGATGAGGTCGGCATTGAGTCGGATGAGGTCGGCATTGAGTCGGACGAGGTCGACATTGAGTTGGATAAGGTCGGCATTGAGTCGGATGATGTCGGCATTGAGTCGGATGAGGTCGGCATTGAGTCGGATGAGGTCGGCATTGAGTCGGGTGAGGTCGGCATTGAGTCGGATGAGGTCGGCATTGAGTCGGATGAGGTCGGCATTGAGTTGGATGAGGTCGGCATTGAGTTGGATGAGGTCGGCATTAAGTCGGATGAGGTCGGCATTGAGTAAAGCAATCAAGGACGGAAATCATCTGCAATCACACCGTCCCCGAATGTTAATTTATTCCGGTCTGCAGTAGAACAGTTCTCTTACAGCATAAGAGACCAGAACACCTGACGGTGCATTCAACAGGATGCCCAAGCACAACGTATTAGACTTTCCAGCCACTGCCATCGTACAACTGATCAGTCTATCGAGATGATACGTGGTGGTCACCCATTGGTACGTCTTGATATAGTGCCACGTGGTGGTCAGCCATTGGTACGTCTTGATATAGTGCCACGTGGTGGTCAGCCATTGGTACGTCTTGATATAATGCAACGTGGTGGTGACCCATTGGTGCGTCTTGATATAATTCCACGTGGTGGTCACCCATTGGTACGTATTGATATAGTGCCACGTGGTGGTCACCCATTGGTACGTATTGATATAGTGCCAATTGGTGGTCACCCATTTGTACGTCTTGATATAGTGCCACGTGGTGGTCACCCATTGGTACGTCTTGATATAGTGCCACGTGGTGGTCACCCATTGGTACGTCTTGATATAGTGCCACGTGGTGGTCACCCATTGGTACGTCTTGATATAGTGCCACGTGGTGGTCACCCATTGGTACGTCTTGGAATAGTGCCACGTGGTGGTCACCCATTGGTACGTCTTGGAATAGTGCCACGTGGTGGTCACCCATTGGTACGTCTTGATATAGTGCCAAGTGATGGCCAGCCGGCCGTTGACGCATCCTAGTGGTATTTGCCGACGACGTGTTGGATAGAAAAAAATACCGTATGATCAAAAATATTACATTCTAGGCATATTTCCTGAATTTGTGAAATAAATTGAATCCTCCTTATGAACCCAATCGTTAAAGCTGTTCCATATATATGTTCCATAATAATATGAGGTAATAATATCCAGTTACATTACTATTGTTATTTTACAGGCAGGTGATACAAATCCAGAAGTTACAGTGCACGTCACCGACTTATGGACCTTAGATGACGTCATTATATCGCCGCCGGTTGAGATTGGCACCGCGTATTACGTCACATCTCTGGATTGGGTCGATGTTACTACTTTGGCTGTAACATGGTTAAATCGTTCCCAAAATCACAGAATCGTTACCTACTGCGCGGTTGTTAATAACAATGGCCAGAATACAACGTGTGTCAACGTAAGTGACATACGATATTTCCTTTTCCTTGTTAAATTATTAATTAAATGCAATTTTTTACTAAATTGTTTTAACTTTTTATACTCAGGTAATAGATGAATCTTCTGAATTCCCATTGTCGTTGAGAAAGTCATTATTCGAGGCAGCTGAGGCTTTTATAATAAAATCTCTACCTCAGGGAAAAATCGGGAGTTATAAACACATTTACTGGTTAAATGTTAACGAGTCCGAGAGAAAGAAGGTTGGTAGACCCTCATTAATGTACCTAAACATGTGGTGATCAGGTAAATGAAAAGCTATAAATAATAATAAATTGGAGATGAGCTGTTGCAACTGTAATTAATGATGTAATGTAAATGGTTTTGTTCAGAAGTGGAAAGAAAAGAAAGAATCGTCACCGGGGGTTGAACCAGCGCTATACGTACGTTTCAGCCTATCCGGCCTCATCAGTAGCGCTAACCAGTTCAGCCACTAGCCACTGACACTCACAGTCTCACCTAGTCCACTTCTATTGAACGGGCAGTCTTAAGTTGCAAATATTCTATCTCTAACAGCGGACCTAATGGCCTCAAGTATGCTAGAGTGAAACAGGAGGGAAGTACAAATAAATAAATATTCAGCTCGAGTATTGCTGCCAGGTGATATTAATTAAATAAATATTCATGTGACGGGATCCAGGAGGGATCCCGATTTATCCGGTATTTAGTTCACGCGTCCCCGCCGTGTATAAAGAGTGAATGAAAGTGAAATGAGTTCTGAAGTTCGGTGTATAATAATAAAGGTATAAGATATAGATATATTGTATAGTATATGGAAGGCGGGATACGGTAACTAAAGTCCCGTGCTCCCCTATCTAAACTAATTAACCTATGCTAGCACTACTGCACTGAGATAACTGAATTACTGATATTGGGTTACTGGTTATATTGCACGGTTGGCCTAATTACTACCTAATCGATGCCTTGCCCCCCTCTGATTGGTTGATACCCTTGTTGGCACCCCGTGGAGTGTTCCCGTTCACTCCATCTGTTCTCTCTGGGTTAGGGGTTTGGCCCCTGACCCTTATTGTGTGTGTCTCCTTTGGGGCCTATTGTCCCCGTTTACTGGGCTGACACGAGGTTGATTGGTAATCAACCTTGTGCTCCCAATATTGCTTTATGGCTCACTCTATGGGTTTGTGTTAGCGGAATTGGATAAGCTAACACTCCCCCCCATGCTATCTTCCCGGTGAGAAGATAGCATCCAACTAAAGTGCGCTACAATTCCGCTGGATCCCGATCTAGTATCGGGTGTGGGGTGGGTTATTTTCTTTCGGAGCCGGCTTTCCAGGCCGCTCCCTATGGGTATGATATTGCTACCCTCTGGCGTTTCGTGTCGGGCCGATCGTGCGCTTCTCTCACACAATTTTTGTTTCCCCAACACTCTCACCACTCTACTCCAACTCTCGCATACTCCCGGACCTCCTCGTCCCACACTCTTCCTCTCACTTCTCCTCCCCCACACTTGAATTGCGCCCACGCTCTCTTCGCACTCCGCACTATTACTCCATCCCTCCTTGACTACCTCATCCCTTCTGACGAATCTCACCCCCCCTCCGTGCCGTCGCACTCAGGAAATGCGAAATCGTCTGGCGTCTTGTCCCTAGTGCCATAGTCACTTAGCCCCCCAGTCCCAGTAGCTAATTGAGAAAGGTTGTATGACTATAGTACTTACACCACTCTCCCCGCACTCCGCACTATCACCTCTCCACTCTCTTGTCACTCCCTAAGGCTTTAATCTCTAATGCTACCCCTGTGCTATCATACTATCTACCTACTGCTTACTAACTCTAACTATCTAACTAATAACTCAACTAACTCTACTACTAACTCAACTAACTCTACTACTAACTCTTTTTGTGCCCGGCACCTCTTGTGCCCGGCACCCACCCTAATTAACATACCCTGCTCTTACATCAAACACGTCATCACGCCCGTGCCCCACTAAGTTCAGCGCATTCCCTACTAACTCTAACTACGTGGCGCTTACGGTGCCCACAACCCTCTACTGCTACTACTTTCTATGTGGCGCTTACGGTGCCCACAACCATTCTACTACTAACTCTACTCTGCTAACTCTCTACTAACGGTACTACGTACTCTCTCACTAACTTCCTAACTCTCCTAACTAACGGTACTACGTACCCTCTCACTACTCTAACTCCACTAACTAACGGTACTACGTACCCTCTTACTAACTTCTCTAACGGTACTACGTACCACCCTCTAACTCTTACTCTCTAACGGTACTGCGTACCACCCTCTAACTCTTACTCTCTAACGGTACTGCGTACCCTCTAACTCTTACTCTCTAACGGTACTGCGTACCCTCTAACTCTTACTCTTTAACGGTACTACGTACCACCCTCTAACTCTTACTCTCTAACGGTACTACGTACCCCTTAACTCCTACTCTCTAACGGTACTGCGTACCCTCTAACTCTTACTCTCTAACGGTACTTACGTACCCTCTAACTCTAACTAACTAGCGGTACTTATGTACCGTCTAACTCTCTAACTAACTAGCGGTACTTACGTACCCTCTAACTCTCTAACTAACTAGCGGTACTACGTACCACTCTCTAACTAACTAGCGGTACTTACGTACCCTCTAACTCTAACTAACTAGCGGTACTTACGTACCCTCTAACTCTAACTAACTAGCGGTACTTACGTACCCTCTAACTCTAACTAACTAGCGGTACTTACGTACCCTCTAACTCTCTAACTAACTAGCGGTACTTACGTACCCTCTAACTCTAACTAACTAGCGGTACTTACGTACCCTCTAACTCTCTAACTAACTATCGGTACTACGTACCCTCTAACTCTCTAACTAACTATCGGTACTTACATACCCTCTAACTCTCTAACTAACTATCGGTACTACTCTCTTACTACCTAACTTCTACCTACTCTATTATTTAATTATTTTCTTATTTTAATTAAATAATTATTTTATATTTTGTGCGTGGGAAGGGCGTCTCGCCCTCATTCCCACCCCCCTCAGTCCAAAACTTTGGACGACTAAAAACTCTCAGGTGCCCCTTCTTCCAGTAGGCACTCTCCTGCTGCCCTCCTATACGTCCTCTAACTCTTCGCCACACTCTCTTCGGTGCCACCTTTGCTGGCCTCCCCCTTCGTATGTGCGCTGGCATTAGAGCCCTCGACGACCCCCGCTCGTTCCTCGGTATACGCGGTGTCTGCCCGTGCAATGCCCCCTCGCACTGTGTCCGTCCTGCGTGTGTATGCAACACGCCTCCTCCTACTTTCCCGACTCCCTTATGTTTGCTAATGGGCTTCTCTGCCCCTGGTTTAGTCCTTTCACATCCTCTCCCTTTCCAACACTCTCCGGATCTGTGTCCTTTTACCACACATCGATGACATAGTCCGTTTGCGTCTGTGTAGGCTACACGATCTCGTTTGGGCAACGCTTGCCAGTACTTACAACTCCTGGTCTTATGGGTTCCGTCCCGATGTAATTGACATTGGAATCCTGGATTATAGCGTTTCCTGTATAGTCCTTCACGTATCGCGCTTAGGTTTATATGTACCGATTTAATGTTTTGGTTGTCTAGACTCGGCCTACTGGGTATATTGGGATTGTGTTTATTTTTGGTGTTATTTTCTTTCTGTCCCTGCCACGGTGTGGCCCTGCTACCAGCTAACTGTGGACTAGCAGTCCCCTGTACGGCCGCGTGTGGTATTGACTGTCCGCACGACCTGTTCTCGTCCAAGGGGTTCGATGTTCTCGCTCCTATTGGGGTATATTGTCGATATTGTGATGGGGGAATGTCACCCTGTCCCCCCCCGGCCGGTATGTTTGGTACTGGGGTTATGTTAATACATTGGGGCCCATACGTCTATCTCCAATAACTCCCCCCTCCCCTGGATACATGTTATGTCCCTGTGTATTATAGTCATGCTGCTGTACCGATATAGGCCTACCTACCTCTCGCCTACCTACCGGTATGTACTCCGCGACTTCCGGGTTTAATCCCGTCGTTCGCGCTACCCCATCGCCTACTCTATCTCTCCCAGCATGGCCTATAATAGTATGTGCAGTAAGGCCTACAGTATGTCCTGCAGTCTGCATGTGCCCTTCCGAACCGAAGTTTATTCTTTGCGAATCTCGAATCTCCCCGCGACTACTGCACTCTCGATCGGCAGCTATATCCCGTCGGGAAGCTTCTCTTCGATCCCCTCTCCTGTTCTCGACTTTGTATTGGTGCCTCCTGTACCCCTCTCTTGGGGTGCGGTGCGTTTCTCCGGGGCTACGGCAATCTCCCGAAGTTCGACCCCACTGGCCCCCTGACTCCATCTCTACTGTCGACGGTCCGTTATCCGTCCTCGCACTGCTATCGTTCGTGGCGACACTTCTTCTACTATCTTCTCTTCTTCTCTTTTCTGTGTAGTATTCCGGCTCGTGAGGTCTCTCGTCGACCTCCCGATTAAACTCCACTGTTCTTCTTCCCTCTTCTGATCGGGCTCGACGCTTCGCCTGCCCTCTCGCGACGTCAACCTGCCTCTCTCTGCTCGATCGCACGCCGCTGGGGATACTCGCAATCCCCCTATTACTCTCCGTCGCCGGGTGTTGCGGTTTACCTGATTCGGCCCGCGCATTATCCGCTGACGGCTGTGGGACACTCTCTGCCCCCCCTCTCTCTCTACTAACTTCTCGCGGTGGGGTGTCCGAAGCCCCCCCCCCACCCGCCACTTCTAACTTCACTACCTCTTACTACACTTCTACACCCCTCTTGTGGGGCATTCTCTGCCCCCCCTCTCTCGCCGCTAATCTCATGTGGTGGGGCGCCCATAGCCCCCCCCCCCACTCGCCACATCTAACTTCACTATCTCTTACTTCGTCTCTACACCCCTCTCTAGTCGACGCACTGTCTCTACTACGGCCGGGTCTATTCACCCCCGCCTCTCTCTCTACTACTGCGTGGCCTACCAGGCCCACCTCGGGTTGGCTCAACCCCGCTACCTCCTGCCTACCAACTACGTGGCCTACCAGGCCGCCGTCGGGTTGGCTCAACCCTGCCACTTCCTGCCTACTAACTACGTGGCCTGCCAGGTCGCCGTCTGCCGGGTTATGTACGTCCGACACGCTCATATTAATAGCACCATTCCCAATATTATTTGTTAAATCAATTAAATTATTAGAGTTTGAAACGGGATTATTATTTAAATTATTTAAATTACTTAGATCACTACTATTCTCTAAACTTAAATTATTATTCGAATTATTTTGCGGGTTTGAATTGAAATTATTGTTTAGAATATTTCTATTTAAATTTAAATTACTACTACCCGGTAAAATATTATTTCCTGTAATAAAGGGATTAGGGTTATCTACTACGGTACTATTAATATTAACTATTTCTAACGTACTACTACTACCCCCCCCCGCCCGTACGGCTACACCAGTTCTGGTTCTCTCGCCCGGTGTCTGTAAGTGGGGTCTCACTCTCTGATAGTTCCAACCGCGCCAGTTCTAGTCGGCGCTGATTCAGTTTGGCTTGATATTGTGTAAGCCTCTCTAGCTGGGCACGCAAATCATCCTGCACGCGCTTACTCTCTATCTCTCTCTCTCGCATATTCTGTTCTTCCAACTCTGACCATCTCGCAGTCATCTCCAACCGCCTCGCCGACTCGCTCTCTACTCCCATCTCCCGCTCTCTACACTCCTCGGCTGCCTCTCTACACTCCTCGGCTCCCTCTCTACACCCCTCGGCTTCCTCTCTACACTCCCTCGCCCACTCTTCTTCTCCCTCCAACAATGCGGTTTTCTCTCTCAATTGCCACTCTAACTCATTCTGCTCATTCGCCACCGTTTCTAATTCACACGTCAGACCTATCTCCCGCACCCTTCTTTCTTTTGCGGAGGATGTAGCAGACTTATCGGTTGCGACGGACTCCCGTCGCCCCTCCGTCCCACCAACTTTCCCCCACCTCCCGGAACTTCCTCCTACCGACGAGACCGAATCCTCGGGTTTAACCTCGGATTCGCCCTCCTCAGGTCTCTTCCAACCCACTAATTTTACTCCCCGGGCATCGACTAAGTATGGCCCTACGTACACTACGCTAGGTTCCATACCCCTACACTCCCATACTTCAATCAGTTCGTTGGCAACTCCCCTCGCCCTCTCCTCGGCTAGTTCTCTCTGCCCAAAACGCATTAGGTAATCAAAGTATCTGCTCGACTCACCTAGTCCTCTTGTTAATCTCACCTTGTCTATCTTCGCCCTTCCTCTGGCCTCTCTCAGTTGCTTCCGGGTCGCGAGGTAGGCCCGTCGAAGTCGATCAGAAACCCCGACGTCCTCGTCGCCGACCTCTCCTCCGTCTCTCCGGGCCCGACGTCGTACCGGCGGCCCCACCGTCGCCGTTCCGGTGGGTCGTCCGTCGCCCTCGGCCTGTGGCTGGCCGGCGACATCGGTACGTCGACCCTCGATCCGCGTCGACTCGTCTTTCTTCCTTCCCGTCTCGTCCTCTCGCTGTAGACGGCCCCCCTCGTCTCGGATCGCCGGATGGCCCGTTCTCGATGGGTTCGGCGTTGTGGGTGCATACCGTCTCGTCGCGGCCTCGCGGATCGTTAGATCGCCGTCCGGGGTCCGCGGCGGTGTCGTCTTTCTTGACTGACTCATCTCCTTTGGTAATTGGTGGCTGATGGTTTGGCTAGCTAGGGCAGCGGTTGGTTTTAGTTACTGTGACGGGATCCAGGAGGGATCCCGATTTATCCGGTATTTAGTTCACGCGTCCCCGCCGTGTATAAAGAGTGAATGAAAGTGAAATGAGTTCTGAAGTTCGGTGTATAATAATAAAGGTATAAGATATAGATATATTGTATAGTATATGGAAGGCGGGATACAGTAACTAAAGTCCCGTGCTCCCCTATCTAAACTAATTAACCTATGCTAGCACTACTGCACTGAGATAACTGAATTACTGATATTGGGTTACTGGTTATATTGCACGGTTGGCCTAATTACTACCTAATCGATGCCTTGCCCCCCTCTGATTGGTTGATACCCTTGTTGGCACCCCGTGGAGTGTTCCCGTTCACTCCATCTGTTCTCTCTTGGTTAGGGGTTTGGCCCCTGACCCTTATTGTGTGTGTCTCCTTTGGGGCCTATTGTCCCCGTTTACTGGGCTGACACGAGGTTGATTGGTAATCAACCTCGTGCTCCCAATATTGCTTTATGGCTCACTCTATGGGTTTGTGTTAGCGGAATTGGATAAGCTAACAATTCAGCTCGAGTATTGCTGCCAAGTGATATTAAATAAATAAATATTCAGCTCGAGTATTGCTGCCAGGTGATATTAAATAAATAAATATTCAGCTCGAGTATTGCTGCCAAGTGATATTAAATAAATAAATATTCAGCTCGAGTATTGCTGCCAGGTGATATTAATTAAATAAATATTCAGCTCGAGTATTGCTGCCAAGTGATATTAAATAAATAAATATTCAGCTCGAGTATTGCTGCCAGGTGATATTAAATAAATAAATATTCAGCTCGAGTATTGCTGCCAGGTGATATTAAATAAATAAATATTCAGCTCGAGTATTGCTGCCAGGTGATATTAAATAAATAAATATTCAGCTCGAGTATTGCTGCCAGGTGATATTAAATAAATAAATATTCAGCTCGAGTATTGCTGCCAGGTGATATTAAATAAATAAATATTCAGCTCGAGTATTGCTGCCAGGTGATATTAAATAAATAAATATTCAGCTCGAGTATTGCTGCCAGGTGATATTAAATAAATAAATATTCAGCTCGAGTATTGCTGCCAGGTGATATTAAATAAATAAATATTCAGCTCGAGTATTGCTGCCAGGTGATATTAAATAAATAAATATTCAGCTCGAGTATTGCTGCCAGGTGATATTAAATAAATAAATATTCAGCTCGAGTATTGCTGCCAAGTGATATTAAATAAATAAATATTCAGCTCGAGTATTGCTGCCAGGTGATATTAAATAAATAAATATTCAGCTCGAGTATTGCTGCCAGGTGATATTAAATAAATAAATATTCAGCTCGAGTATTGCTGCCAGGTGATATTAAATAAATAAATATTCAGCTCGAGTATTGCTGCCAAGTGATATTAAATAAATAAATATTCAGCTCGAGTATTGCTGCCAAGTGATATTAAATAAATAAATATTCAGCTCGAGTATTGCTGCCAGGTGATATTAAATAAATAAATATTCAGCTCGAGTATTGCTGCCAAGTGATATTAAATAAATAAATATTCAGCTCGAGTATTGCTGCCAGGTGATATTAAATAAATAAATATTCAGCTCGAGTATTGCTGCCAGGTGATATTAAATAAATAAATATTCAGCTCGAGTATTGCTGCCAGGTGATATTAAATAAATAAATATTCAGCTCGAGTATTGCTGCCAGGTGATATTAAATAAATAAATATTCAGCTCGAGTATTGCTGCCAGGTGATATTAATTAAATAAATATTCAGCTCGAGTATTGCTGCCAGGTGATATTAAATAAATAAATTGGAGATAGATAGATAGATAGATAGATAGATAGATAGATAGATAGATAGATAGATAGATAGATAGATAGATAGATAGATAGATAGATAGATAGATAGATAGATAGATAGATAGATAGATAGATAGATAGATAGATAGATAGATAGATAGATAGATAGATAGATAGATAGATAGATTTATTTATATATTATGCAAACAATAGAAACCAATACATTAACTCAGTAAAATTATTAATGTATAGTAAGTATTGTCCAACATAACATAAAGGATAACCCCTAAAGCTTTGCAGCTTATTTCCAAGGGGGTCCTTCAAGTTACTTGGTTACCAATACAAACTAAACTAACTACTGTATATAGAATAATTATATAATTTAAACTAAATAAGATACAAGAAATACAAAATTGAACATTATTACTAATTATTGCACATGCACCTATTTAATATTGAACTAAACTAAATACTGCTATATAAGAATTTGCACTGGTCTTGGAGATGGGATTTTACTGCAGACTTAAAGGCATGTTCATTTTTAATATTTTTAATGTTATTCGGTAAGGAATTCCAATTCTTTATTCCATTAAAGAAAAACGTTTCGCTTTCAAAGGATATACAATTGGGAACATAAAAATTTGATGTGCTGGCTCTGGTGCCGTATGAATGTGTATCACTTAGTTTGGTAAATTTTTGATTTAAGTATTTAGGGCAGTTATCATTGAAAACTTTATGTACATGGTTGAGCCGAAGCTGCTTAACTCTACTCTCTATTTGAATTAAACCAGACTGATTAAAATCTTCAGGGGTTAAATGGTGACGTGGTTTATAATCATTAATAAAACGTACTACCTTGTTTTGAGCTGTTTGTAACCTATTTTTGAGATTTTTAGTTAAGCCTTCATACCAAGATGAACTTGCATAGTCAATATGACATTGAATTAAAGATGAAGAAAGCAACCTACGAGAATTAAAATTTAGGCTATTTTTATGTCGATAAAGAAACTTTAGTCTGCCATTAACTTTTGCAATAATATTTTTAACAATGCTTTCTCCGGATAAACTACAATCCAATTTGGAGCCTAAATATTTAACTTCTTTTTTATTTTCAATTTTGTGGCCGTTGCTAATTACTTCAAAGTTTCGGAACTTGTTTAATTTTCTTTTCGAGCCGAATAAAATATTTTCAGTTTTGCCGTAGTGAATTGAAAGCTTATTATCGATGAGCCATTCGTTGCAGGATTCTAGAACTTTGCCTAGTTTTTCACAAATTGTGTCCGGGTCCCTGTGAGAAAAGATTAATGCACTATCATCAGCGTATAATATTAGTTTAAAGTCCGGATCTATGCTACTAATCATATCATTTACGTAACATACAAACAGCAACGGCCCTAAGATGCTACCCTGCGGTACTCCACACTTAATTTTCTGAACTGAGGACTGAGTTTTATTTATATCTACAACTTGACCCCTATCTGATAAGTATGACCTGAACCAATTAATTGAGCCCACACCCATAAGATCTAGTTTTCCTAGTAATATTTCGTGATCAACCGTGTCAAAGGCCTTCTGTAAATCTAACATTACCATACCGGTATACAATCCCTTCGCGTTGTTACACCTAATATTATCCGTCAAATTGATTAGACAACTATCTGTAGAGTAAGATTTACGGAAGCCAGATTGAAATTCGTATATTAAATTGAGTTTGTTAAGATGGAACTCTAGCTGAGTGTACACTGAACGTTCAAGAATTTTGGATACAATACTTATGTTGAGCTGTTGCAACTTTAAAAACTGAACAAACCCATTTACATTACATCATAAACAATAATATCAGTTCTGATTCATTCCTTAACATCTTTCTTTTTATTAATATAACTGTTGTATATTTAATTTAAATAAATATTTCATAGTAACTTCCATATGACACTTATACCGATTCCCCCAATTGGGGTTTATATATTTTTAAAGATTAAATTAATATCTTTCAGTCTCAGTACGGCGTAGCCGCAATTAGGCCTATATTGTTAATTAATTACAAACTTAATTTATTGTTAATATGTTTACTTACTGCAGAAGACTTAACGTGAATTTAATTAAATATGATATTATACATTTTTTACTATTTTTTACTAATAAATTATTACGAATTATTTATAATAGGCCTACGTCACCTAGAAAAAGGGTTAACTGGTCATCTGGTCGATTTTTAGTTATTCATAAACGTTAATAGAGAACATTTATTTACCTTTCCAATGCGCTAACACTTGCCTTTTTTCTTGCCTTAAATGTTATTTTAAGTATTTGAAAAATGTAATTCAAATCGTCATGTCCATCTAAAATCCATTTACCATTTAAATTTTAACTGCGTTTTTCTCGAATGTGATTTTGACCAGTTAACCAATTTTCTAAGTGACACGCCACCGCATATCGAAATAATGGCAACTTTATTTCACTCAGGTAAATAAATTGTTTTTTTTTTCTATCTGACTCTAATTAGCCTCTATTTCTTACAGGGTAAATTCTTAACACGCGGACAATGGGAAGTTACGGAAATATTGCGATTTATTCCAAAGACAAGATTACTTTATTTCATATCAACACAAATGGGTCCTTTTACACGGCATGTATATTCGGTTGGTATATTCGGTTGGTATATTCGGTTGGTATATTCGGTTGGTATATTCGGTTGGCACATCATAAAGTGTGACATTCGGTTGGTACTTCATAAAGAGTGACATTCTTAATGAATAATTTATTATAACCTTATTATAAAATATTAATGTGCGCAGTCTTAATAAATAAATAAATTTAGCTCTTTTTAGGGGGGGGGGGGGGGGGGGGGTACCCCATGACCTACTATAACAGTAGTAGACTGTTACAGACTGTTATAGTAGGTCATGGGTACACCATTTTGGTCCAAAATATTGCGACATTATTTTTACGATCGATTAAATGGTGTTTCCAAATCTGAAAACCGCTATTTAATAGCTCTTTTAGTTTTCAAGTTGTAACAATTTCCATTTAGGGAATCCTATTGAAATTACTATTACTATGTATAATGAAAGGTCGATTATCTCCAAATATTTTATTTGGGAAATTGTCAACTTCAAAACCCTACTGTGGGTGTCTCATTAGCCACCCTGCATAAAAGTAACAGACAACTTTTTGAAATTTTTTGTTAATAAAATTTAATACTATTTATAACAAACTCAAAAAATAGCATAAATTAGCTACGCCACCTAGCGGCGCAGAATTATTTTCACAAAATTTTGCCTGATAGTTATGTTGCGCCATCTTTGATCTATCATATAAAAAAACTTTCATGTGTTTAAATTTAGAACTTTAAAAGCCTTAAGGGTTTTAAAGCGCAATTAATTTTTATTATTGTTAACTTGTATTAACTAATATTAAATAGCGAAAAATAAAATTTTTCTGAGCAATCATGTAGAATAGCATTTTAGGTACCTATACTCCAAATTATAGCCAAAAACCAAATAATTTTGAAATGCTGAGAGAGATAAATCGAAGAATTGTCCGAAAATGGTGTACCCCCCCCCCC